>CM060830.1:84305000-84445000 GCA_030762175.1 Metallyticus violacea | reverse complement strand
GCATGATATTGATTAAGAGGATAAACTACATGATATGATATTGATTAAGTAGAAAAACTACATGATATTAAGTAGATAAAACTATATGATATTGATTAAGTAGATAAAACTACATGATATTGATTAAGTAGATAAAACTGCATGATATTGATTAAGAGGATAAACTACATGATATGATATTGATTAAGTAGAAAAACTGCATGATATTAAGTAGGAAAACTACATGATATTAAGTAGATAAAACTACATGATATTAAGTAGATAAAACTACATGATATTAAGTAGATAAAACTGCATGATATTAAGTAGATAAAACTGCATGATATTGATTAAGAGGATAAACTACATGATATGATATTGATTAAGTAGAAAAACTACATGATATTAAGTAGATAAAACTACATGATATTAAGTAGATAAAACTACATGATATTAAGTAGATAAAACTACATGATATTGATTAAGAGGATAAACTACATGATATGATATTGATTAAGTAGATAAAACTACACGATATTAAGTAGATAAAACTACATGATATTAAGTAGATAAAACTACATGGTATTAAGTAGATAAAACTATATGATATTAAGTACATAAAACTGCATGATATTAAGTAGATAAAACTACATGATATTAAGTACATAAAACTGCATGATATTGATTAAGTAGATAAAAGTGCATGATATTGATTAAGAGGATAAACTACATGATATGATATTGATTAAGTAGATAAAACTACATGATATTAAGTAGATAAAACTACATGATATTAAGTACATAAAACTACATGATATTAAGTAGATAAAACTGCATGATATTGATTAAGAGGATAAACTACATGATATGATATTGATTAAGTAGATAAAACTACATGATATTAAGTAGATAAAACTACATGATATTAAGTAGATAAAACTGCATGATATTAAGTAGATAAAACTGCATGATATTGATTAAGTAGATAAAACTACATGATATTAAGTAGATAAAACTACATGATATTAAGTACATAAAACTACATGATATTAAGTAGATAAAACTGCATGATATTGATTAAGAGGATAAACTACATGATATGATATTGATTAAGTAGATAAAACTACATGATATTAAGTAGATAAAACTACATGATATTAAGTAGATAAAACTGCATGATATTAAGTAGATAAAACTGCATGATATTGATTTAGTAGTTAAAATTACATGATATTGATTAAGAGGATAAGCTACATGATATTGATTAAGTAGATAAAACTGCATGATATTGATTAAGTAGAAAAACTACATGATATTAAGTAGATAAAACTGCATGATATTAAGTAGATAAAAATACATGATATTGATTAAGTAGATAAAACTGCATGATATTGATTAAGTAGATAAAATTGCACGATAATGATTAAGTGGATAAAAATACATGATATTGGTTAAGTAGCTAAAACTAAATGATATTGATTAGGTAGATAAAACTACATGATATTGATTAGGTAGATAAAACTACATGATATTGATTTAGTAGATAAAACTACATGATATTGACTTAGTAGATAAAATTATGATATGAATTAAGTAGGTGAAACTACATTTTATTAATTCAGTAGATAAACTATATGATATTGATAAAGTAGATAAAACTGCATGATATAGACTGGTTTAATTATAACAAACTTATGCAATGCAGTTTTTGTTTACGGAACATTGCGAAATCGGATGAGAATTTTCTGTATTTATAATGCGGTTATATAACTTAAACGGTCTTCTTTGATTCGTTTATAATTTGATTTTCAATTTGTTTTTTCAGAGAAAACTTCACATGTTTTTGAATAAAAAAAAATAATAGTATTTAGTCACAGGCTCTGATATCTTGAGCTACAGGAAATAAATAAAGTTTTCGAATGCTTGAGTCAAGATATAAAACTCATAATTAGCGTTCATTGCTAGAGGGGGGTTTCGCCACGGGTTTCCGAGGTCTTTAAGGCGCGGGCTCGTGAGCGGGACATCTGGGGTTCGAATCCCGCCAGGACCGTCCTCCCTGACTGAGGTTTTTTTTCCAGGTTTTCCTCAGTCTTCATAACTGGCAAATGCCGGAGAGCTACCCTAAACTTTGGCCTGGAACGCTTCCTTCCTTAAAAAATCTTTCCCAATATAACATCTCATGTATCCCTGTGGTGTCTCAGCAGTAAAAACAGGCGTTAAACACAATTAAAACAAATTGCTAGAGGGGGTGCCTGAATTGCATGCAGACACTCCGCCGATCGCCTATCGAGATCTAAAAGCTCTCTATCAGGCAGCTCTCCAACTCACAAGGCTGAGTGGAACGCATCCGGACCTCTCTGTATTTACAAAACTTTCTAAGCAGGTACCGGAAACCGAATAGGTTCTCAAGTTGGCAGCACTAACCACTAGACCAAGGAGTCGGTCACATAAAATAAAAATCTCGTCTCGATATATAGCCAGATATTTTACCGCAACTGTCCCAAATTCAACCAGATATAGCTAACATTCTCATTCATTTCATTTGGATATTTATTTTACTGTCTCAAATGACATTTTTGTTATACAAATTTAAAATAGTTTTTAAGTACCACACCTATGAGGATATATTATGGATTTACAATACTTTAGATTTGTTTACAAATATTTTATTATAATTTTTTCCACTTTTGTGAAAGTGTAATTAGAGTATAAAGTAAACACTTTGAATGCAATAGAGTATGCTTCAGTATTTAAAATTTCAATTGTTACTTCCTCCTCATGCTTTTCCTTAGAGCGACAGTATGATATTGGGCCATGGCTGCCGCAGCGACCGCTGCATCCCCTACCTTCGTCTTGCGACGTTATTGTTAGAGGACAGTATTACTGGAGGACACGTAATCAGCATGCCGGCATCCCGCCGGTCGCCTATCAAGTGGTTTTCGAGATCTAACGACGCCAACTCTCTACCAGGCAACTCCCTTAATTTTCTCACTAGGCTGGGAAGACCCCGTTCTAGATTTCCTTAACTTAGAAAATGCCTAAGCGGATACCGAGAATCGAACCAGGTGGCTCGCGGCCAGCAGTCAGCAACGCTAACTGCTAGACAAAAATGATTACTTTCCATTGTTATATAAGTGCTAGGTGAAAATTGCTGATTTATAATCTAAATTTTTTTGGAACCAATGCTTTAGTCAATTGATATGTTTTCATGAACTACAGAATAATTTCCCCATGCTGTCGTTAATGCCACGGAGTTGGCTTTAATAACAGAGGGACACAAACGTTTCCGTGTTATATCCTTGGTGAACAGTCAGTTCCAAGTTTTATTGTCTAATGTCACTACACACTTTTTTTCCCCAAGACTTTTTTTTAATTCATTTATTTACGGACACTCTTTAACATCTCAGGTCATCAGCGTCCCATTTTATTCAGGGCGTGAAACGGCCGACAAATTTTGCTCAGAGGCCTCTTCTTTCAGGGTTGAGGCTCTTTTTCGTGCCGTAAATGTACGACACGGGACCCACGGCTTTACTTCCCTTCCGAAGGAAGCCATACTTAGGATTTTTACGCCCGAAAAAATCCATCGATCCTGGCCGGGTTCGAACCCGCGATCTTGGGTTTAGAAAGCAAGTATGGTTACCACTACAGCACCAGGACCGACTCCCCAAGACTAAATTACCATATAAGCACCTATGATATATCATGCCACAATGATTATTGCAAGTAAATGTAGAGCAGTGGAGTTGTTTCTTATATAGACAATGACAATTATTAACATAAAATTATAACTTATTATACACAGAGTATGTAAGAGGTATATATACAGATGGTGCCGAAAAATGTTACACACTTCAAGCAAAAAAAAAAAAAAAAAAAAAAAAAAAACTGAGTTAACATAACAAAACTGAATTTACACAAATAGAAAATAATGAGTGCTAATCATCTTAGACTTTTACAGTTACAACAGTAGCTCAAAATGTCCATCGTCGGCGTCGATACACCTATGAGTACGTTGAACTACTGCTTGAGCAACGTTTGCGAAAGTGTCCTTAGAGATTGCAGCACATGCCGTTTCAATTTCTTCCCGAAGTGCTGCTAATGTAGCTGATTTTCTAAAACATTACAATACCACGAGTCTCAAATTTGTCTCGAATACGTGCATTGTTACTTGCTTTGGCGGTTCTGTTCTGTACACACGTCTCCATTGTCTTTGAACTTGAAGAACATTCTCGGTTTTCCTATATCACTTCAAAATTGCTTTCTGCTGTTCAAACGACAATCTAGATTTCATTGTTGTAGCAAAGCTATCATAACGTGATGTCAGTCACATCTGTTTACAGAACATCATACGATAACCTTGGCTTCATTTGATCATTGTTGATTTACCTGATGTTTACAGAACACTATATTACACATTACTGTTGTTTGTTGGTACAACTTTGAAATATATTAAATAGGTATCTGCTGTGAAATTGTGTATACATTTTTGACACTCTCGGTATAACGATTGCTAATTGCTTCTGCACGAAGCAAACGGCTAAAAGTATTTTGTGTGTTGTGCACTTCTGATAAAGCACGCCATGCCATTATTAAATATTGTGCATACCATCTCTAAAAATTGAACCTATAATACTAAACTCTTACACAATTATTAATAATACATTCTTACAATTAATTTAAGATTGTACGAACATCTTTTCGGTGAAAGAGTTTGGAATCCCAGGAATATTCGTTTCCTGTTACTTTAGAAACGCCCTGATATATAGAATGGTAATGAACAACACCGACATATTTTCACTTGAGATAGGAAACCTATGTCCATAGAGGTAAAATGTTTATGTTATGGGTTATTAAAATAATTCCAATTTAATATTCATAAATTCACAGTAAAGCTAAATAATATCTTTTTTTTATTAGAATGACTTCATTGCCCCTTAATAATTGCAATAAATTTAGTTATTAATAAGCAATGGACAGCGTTTTACAATTTAGCATAAAAAATAATCTGCCCATTTTCAGGCTAAACATATGGTTGAGGTCACTACATTGGTGTACCTATTGGATATCAGCTGTTCAAAACAAAGCCGTGATTCTCATTTTTTTCTATAATGTTGCGAGATATCTGTAAATTGTTATTTACTATGTAACACAAAATAATCTATCAAAAAATTACTTATAACCTGCCCTATGGTCCAGGACAGGATCAGCTGTCTACTCCTGAGGTCCTAGGATCGATTCCTTCAATAGGACGATTTCTATGGCGACCTTGGTTATGTTCACTGGTGCACCATAGGCATATCATTTTCTCATCATAATGTAGCGGGGTCCTATTGACGTCTCAGCATCAAAAATACGCTACAACACCACCACGCCAGGAGAGAATGCCCATAAGTTAATGAAACCAAGGGGCTGGCATGGGGAAAAATAACACATTGAAGAAATAAGAATATTTACATATTTTCTGTACTTACTGATATGCTCATGTGGAGAAGTAGAAAATTGTTATGTAAGAGTTGTCAGGATTTGCACAGAAATATTCCCTAATAGAAGCATCCACAGCATTACCTGTTGATCTGGGATGTTTAAAGGTAAGTAAAAGCAGTGACGTGCAGTGAATTTTAAACGCCAATCTTTCGGCGTTATTCATATCCCTTGTATAATCCGAATTAGGGTGCTGCGTGCAGTAGAGAATAACAGAGGTGCAGAAGTTGAGTGTTAGAGGAGTTGGTTTGAAAGAATGAAGGAGAAGTGTAATAAATATTGAGAGGGGTATAATATATTGCAGTGTAATGGTGTAGTAGAAGATATGGGTGAAGTTAGTGGTGAAAATTGTAAGAATAGTTTTAAACTTGTAATAATGTGAGTATAAAGGATAAATAAACAAATGCAAGAGAGAAGCGTAAAGTGTGTGGAGTAGCGAAAGGGAACTTTTAATAGGACATAAAACAGAATTGTGTATATAGAACAAGAGGAGGGTAAAATGATTGTGGAAAAAGGTATGGTGAAAGAGTGAAGGAAAAGGAGAAGGAGGAGGAGAAGAAGAAGAAGAAGAAGAAGAAGAAGAAGAATAGGAAGATAAAGAGGAAATAAAATATAATAAAATTATTATAATAATTATTACAATTACAACAAATAGTGTTAGTGATATTATTATTACTATTGTTAACGATGTTAAAGTAATGAATTAGTAGGACAAATAAGGCATTGATAAATGTCAATTAGATTTGCAAACAAGGAATATAATTAGTTTTGTAAAATAGTTAATATAAGATGTAAATGTAAAATTTACACCAATATATTTATAAAGATGATATAATATAGAATATATGATATAATATGGAATATAAAGAAACATATATAAGATCAATAGGTATATAATATATAGTTATATACAAATATAGACAGGAATAGATACATATAAGTAGTAAAGTAAAAGTATATCAGAAATGTACTGGTCTCCAGTATACAGTTTCTACCGGATACCGGTGAATAGTAGTTTAATAATTTAGAGTTAAACATTAAGTGGAAATAGTAGAAGTAATAACTGGTTTCGAGTTACTCGAATATTAGTGGTATCCGGCAATTAGGAAGTAGTTGAAGGCAATGTAATTTGATTTCTAATTGTAACTTAGGTATAAATATCACGTGGAAAATAATATTGCAAGAATGTAATTTGGTAATTTAGAAATAAAGTGTAAGAACTTGCAATACCGTCCCGGGATGAAGTAATTCTGATTTTTATGTATTTATTGTAGTAGAGAATAATAATATGGGTAAATAATAATATATAAATAAAGTTAAACAAATAAGTAATTTACATTTTGACTGTGCAGAAAGGCAGAAGGTGGAGCACAGCGCCTATAGCAACATGAGTTGTGACACTGATGGTAACAGCTGACATGAGTGACAAACGCCACCAACACTACTATCATCACCAGCAACAGAAGCGTAGAGTTCAAGAACCTGTGCAACAGCGACAATGCGCCACTCCATCTGCAACATTCCACTCGAGCTGGGAACCCGATATTTCTGCTCAGCATTCCTCTGCTGTGGAAAAGCTGCCCTCACTACAGCAGAACAAAACACACCATCAGGGATACCCAAGGTGAGCTATAACCGCACTTCAAGTACTGTTAAATTGATTCCCCCATTCTTCTCTAAATGTTTTCCGCTTTAGAAACATTTCTTGGTTTGCAGAATTCGTAGAAATGCGTCAGAATACACTTTCTTTATAGTCTTCAACATTCAAATTAATTATTTACATATTATTCTCTATTTCTTTCAATTGGGTACCTTGGTTCACCCTGAGTATTGGATAGTAGACAAAGCTGCACTTTTCAAAGATATTTAAGTAGGCATCCTGTACTTTGACCCACCGTCTCATTAATCAGCCTGGTCGATTAGACTACGAAGCACAGATTTTTCTATCACAACTGTTACGGCGTATCACATTAAATATCCCTACTCCAGCCCACCTCTTGCGCATGCCTGTGCGTGTTGCTCTAATTTTTATTACTGATACTAAGCCACAAAAATTAATAGTATACTATTAATTAAACGAAATATATGACCACCGATAGGCAAAGTTATACTGTGTGGGTATTTTTAAACATTTTTAAATCTAACCATATTTACGAACTGAGCTATGATATTACCTTCACATTCATTAAAAGTGAGAAAAATAACAGAAAGTTTCGAGTTACATTGTGTATTTAAGAACATGATGTTCACATGTTTCAATGAAACATAAAAATGCTACTATTTAAAAACAATTACACAAGCAAATATACACAACAAACAACAATCGAAAATTTCATCGACTTTCATAGGCTTTGAAATTTAATTTTAATATTTTTGTAATAAAAACATGTAACGGATACGTTTTCTGAAGGTTATTACATAACACTCTTACATACAAATATAATTCTAAAACACGTATTAGATGAATATTTCACATTTGCTATCTTGACGGTGTCCTTTTGGTGGATATTATGCCTATAGGGACTATCATTAATGCAGAGGCTTACTGCAATACCCTAAAAACACTCCGAAGAGTCATTCAGAACCGCAGAAGGGGAATGTTTATCCGGGGAATGCTTAACTTCTACATGACAACGCAAATCCCCACACCGCGCGAGTTTCACAGGAGCTCATGACACCGTTTGGGTGGGATATTCTCCCCCTCTTCCCCTATTCACTCGACTTGGCGCCTTCGGACCATCACCTTTTCACTTAACTAAAGGAGTTTTTGGATGGGAAACGTTTTTCCAACGATCAGAATATCGAGGAAGCTGTGAAGAAGTGGCTGGAAGTGGCGGCGGAGGTCTATGGCATTGGCATACCCGACTACAGAAATGTATCGATCTCGACGACGATTAGGTTGAAAAATAGTTTAATATATTTGTGAATTTCAATTAAATACAAGCATTTTTCGATCCTACATAAATGTTGTAACCTTACTTTCTGCATGGCCCTCGTGTATTACTTTTCTCACTGTGAAATGAGAGCATCTTTCTCTTGCAGGCCCACTCCTCAATCCTCCGAATTTTTGGTCACACCTCTAGAGGCCAAGAAATCGGAAATCCTTCCTTCCCTAAAGAGCGGTGGAGGATCAATGAAGAGACCAATAAGCAAATCCAACAGCAGCGAATCTGGAGGCAGCGAAAACGGTGCAGGTGGCGAAACAGGACGGACAATGCCAGTGGAGGTCACTGTTTCCTCCAGGGTAGAGGTCAAGAGGAAGTGGCCACTCCATTCGACACCAACATCGGTTAAAAGTGGGTATGTATAACAACATGATGTGATAGCGTAGTCTGGAAAACGTTCTTAGCTTAAATGTCAATATGTTAGTGTCGAGCAAGGGCTATTCAAACTGCCATCCTACAACATAGGGACGGAACTTAACATATGCACGAGGTAAATATACAAGAGATAAGGCCCCATTCACGTAATTAAATTAAACGTAAACATAATAAAATTAGACGTAACATGTTAACTTAGTAGTATGTAGGCATTCACAATGAAAGACGCAAACGTACGTATTAGCCAATCAAAAATAAGAACAAGCGAAGATCAACTAACAACAGATTAAAAATGGCTGCTTCTGAGCAGACGGCGATAGCGTTTATGCATATGCAAAGTGCAGTAACTAATTTGCTTGGAGTAATATGAGCAAGGATAGCTTTCTTATAATGAAATTAATCTTTGATCCGTTGACGCCATTTTGTATACAGAGCCACTGAACTCAGTTCTCTCTACCACAGAGCTCTATAAAGAGGGGAGCTGCGTTCTGATTGACTGATTTCTTAAGTTTAAATTAGACGTAGACGCAAAACCTTGGACCGTGCAAACTTCTAAATTTACATCTAATTGTATGTGTTTTCGTGATTCACTGTGAACGGTTCCATTACAATAAAATGCACCCAGCTCTTACGTTTAAATTTGCGTTACGTTTAATTTTCATTGTAAGCCTAAGTCATAAGTCATGGCATTTATATGTTTTTCTCGAGAATAAGGGACAATACAAAAATCTAAGATATACAATTGAAAGTATATGGTATTTACTGCTGAGTGGTGCTACCAACGGAAAGCTGGGTGTAGGCGACTCTCCCAGGGAAAAGGAAAACAAGACAACCGGTCAACATTGGTTTATTATGTCATGAGCAAAAGTTAAACACGACTATTTACACAGGATTGTAAATCATCACAGGACGGGTCTTCCAGGTATCCCCGGTGTTTAGCAGATTTCGGAGTAGTCTCCAAGAATTTCGACGGTTCGTTGCCCACTTCGCCACTGTTCCATAAGGCAGGGCACGCAAACCAGTGTTTTCCGTAGCTCTGTGTGGTGTTCTCGTGCATTCCTGCTACGGAGAAATGCTATTTTCACATACGCACGTTACCTCTATTCCTTACCACTCATTCACCAACTGAACTTCGAAGCGTGCTGAGACATGCATATCTAATCACATACGAGTACACCATACACTTTTAATGGTATATCTTAGATTTTCCGTGTTGTCTCTTGTTTGCCAGGGAAAAATATTGCAATGACTTATGACTGATCCCCCGTAGTTAATTCATCTAGTGTATTATTGTGTTACTGGCGAAGTCATTTTCTACTTCAAAGATTTGATATTTGTGCCGCATTAGTCCCTTATATGAAACATTATCTTGTTCCAGTCATTAATGCTTCTGTAGATCTTTTGTGCCTTTTTCTATTTAATGTAGTGCTTGCTTGATAATGATAAACACGATTTTCATTTTATATATGTACTATTTTGTATGTTATGGGATGGTTTAAGCAAAATGCATAACGTAATATTTTCCCTGCAGAAATATTTAAACTATCCCCTATCATTAAGTGTATAAAATATTTGGGCATCATTGATAAAAAAGGTTTTAACTTAGAACCTTTATCCTTTGATTCAATTGCTGAGTCAGGTGTGACGATATGGCCCTTTTGTTTAGAAATTTCTTTTTCCTAGTATTTGCTTTAAGGTAAAAGTTCTTTTAATTCTAATATGCTCAGTAAAGATGTTATATCCTGTTTTTACATGTTGAATAACTTCTCTGACTCCCACTTTCAAATGCGTAATATCGTTGACACCAACATTGTATACAATTTGCTTGGAAGCTACGCCTTCCACCCCCTCTTCTTATCCAACGCTTTGGAAATGTCATATCCAGAAACATAAACAATGTAGAATAGCGTACGCGATATTACTGAAAAAATGACGCCCTCATGTGCAGTTTGTGGACTGTGTACAATTTCAACGTATATCTAAATAGATGGTGACATCGCTGTCAGTTCAACGAAGACTAGTGGGCCCATTAATCTTTCCGCGCGTGATGACGTATCATGCGTTCAATGCAATTGTTCAATGACCCGTATTCTTTTAATATTTTAAACCATATTCCCCACAGTTCTCCTGTAGCTTTGGATAAGCCTTATATGAGGATTTGTTGAGACGAAAGCACAATTTCAGAGCAGCATATTATTCGTCGTGTCACCTCCATTTTGCTGTAGATGGAACTGAACATGTCTCAGTTTGTACACATTTCACATGATGATGATGATGATGATGATGATGATTATGGTTTAAGGGGCGCACAACAGCTAAGGTCATTAGCGCCCAAACACACTAAAAATACACCAGAATCAAAGAAAGAAGTAGTCTACACCGGATCTGTGTAGAAAATGAACACAGTAGCCCTGTAGGCATTAAAATATAAACCCCAAAACAAATAACAAACATAACAACAAACCAGACCATTACCAAAAACTCAGCTGCAAGGGCTGAAAACACAAGTCTGTAATAGGCCAAAAGGTAACCATAAAAACCCCCAAAACAAATAACAAGGATAAACTTGTCAACAAACAAACGGCGGGTATTAAAACTCAGCCGCAAGAGCGGAAAAACAAAACAATTCTAATAGCCAAGTTGGACAGTAAAAACCCCAAAACAAAAAACAAGGGCAATATGGTTAACAACGTGTAAAGACTGGTGGTAAAGCGCAAGCAAGAGCTTTAACAACAAACTTGCTTATAACGGTCTAAAACGGTAACAATAAAAGCCCAAAACAAACAACAGGGCAATATGCAACACAACAACGTAAAGACTGTACTAACAAGATGCATCAAAAGCTGAAATAACAAAAATAGTCTAAAAATGCCGTCATGGGTAAAAAGAGAACACCTCACACCTTGCTCCAAAAACCAGAAACACGGATAAAACGGAGCACTCGCTCAACGGCAGCCATATCATCTGCAAGTAACTCATCAATAGAGGAGGGAAAAGCCAGGAAATGTCTAAAAGCTGCCAGATGATGGCATTCAATTAAAATGTGACGCACTGTAAAGGGGTGGTCACAGTGGGGGCAAGCTGGAGCGGTTGACCATTAAAAAGGTGAGAGTGACTAAAACGGCAATGCCCAATTCTAAGACGAGCTAAAATTACTTCTTCGCGACGAACAGCGCGAGAAGAAGTCGACCAGTTAAAAGGGGTGGGTTTACATTCACGGAGCTTATTAGTTGGGAGTAAGTCCCACTCCTCGCGCCAGCGCGAAATAATGGCTCTACGTAAAGAATGTATAATATCCCCGAAATAAAAACGCTGCTCGTACTCAGCAGGGTCTAAAACAGATTTCACATGAGGAATGCATAAGTGACAACAATGAAACTAGTAGCACGTGGGATTATAATATACAGTGAGTTAGCAACACATTGAGAAGTTACATTTTAAGGTCAGAAATTATGCTTGTTAAAACATCATGATCGTTCTTTATAGAACAGCCTCGTATACCTCTATCTTTGGTATTAACAAAAACAGTTAACACTACCTCAATCTCATCTGCCTCTAAAAGATCAAAACTAATATTTTCGTTCACTTTAACACTTTCTTAAAACATTCAGAAATTCCTTTGCATCTGTTGCAGGATTATATCTGAAAATAACGAAATTTCAACGCGTGAATGCCCGCAGTATGAAATTTCATACGTCAGTACATTTGGAATTATAAGTGTCAAGAACTCTTATATATATATATATATATATATATATATATATTACATTATCGCCATTTTCTAAAAATAAAATTGGTTGTAAATCGTAAAACTGAATATCATAAATGAAATGAAATAAACAACATTCTTTTCTGTTCTTAGAGCTATATAAACTTCGACTTGCATCCACGTCCCTCTGTTAAAATGAGGTAAAGCATGGAGGAATCTTTCAAAAAGCCACCTCATATAACACTGATGGGGTACTAAGTAACAATACAAATATATTAATTGTCATTTTAAACTTGTTTTGAGTGTGAATAAGGGTAGGTCCATAAGTTTCCGGCCTAACTATTTTCTAGTTTTGATAAAGACAAAAACTATACTTCACTTTTCAATATAGTTACCCTTTACTGTAATATACTTCTCACATCTTTGAATTCCCCCACCAAAATAGTCAGAAGGCTTATCTGCTAAATGGGCACAAACAGTCATCACACTTAAATTTCCTTCTTCGAAGGTCCTTATTGAGTTCTGAGAAGAGAAAATACTCACTGGAAGGTAGATCTGGGCTGTAGGGTGGATGGTCGACCTTCTTGAAGCCACATTTCTTCACAGTTTCCTTTGCAACAAGAACTGTGTGCACTGGCCCGTTGTAGTGAAGAAGACCCACACCACCATTCAGCTTTCCTCGCCTTTTCTCTTTGATGGAAGCACGTAGTCTATGCAATAAGTCGTAAATAATGTGAACACCCCCATTGTTGTTGCTTATAAAATAAAATTCAGTGAAACAAATTTTGAGAAGCCATATCATCCACTATGTAATAATAAATTAAAGATATGCCAAAGATAAATGTATTTGTTTATATACAAATCTTCTAATTTCTGTCCTTTCTTTTAACAGGTCTACCACGGAAGGGTCCACGTGCTCCTTGCCTTCCATTGAAGGCTCTCAGTGCGGAAATAAACCTATCGAAGACGTTTCTGGGTTCGTTGTTGTCACTCGACAGAACTACTTCAAACCTGTGAGAAAGAAACTGCTTCAGGAAGACCACCAGGGACTGCAGTTACAACTACCACCTTTTCAGTCATCCTTTCAGGGCAGCAAACGTGCTGAACAAGTTTGTAAGGCAAGGACAGACGAACCAGTTCGGCAACAGGAATTATCCGAGCCTATTCGGCATCGCTGTGCCGTCAACAATAGCGTTCGGAATGGTCAGGGAGTTGAGTATGTCCAAAGAATGCAAACGATTGTGGAAGGCTGCGTACAGGAGTTCCACGAACAGAAAAACTTGGGAGATACCGAATCAAAAACTCAAAAAAGTGACAAGTTCAAGGCCATTGAAGGATGGATAGCGATCCAGGATCCAGGTGGGCTCAGTCACAACGAGGAAGGCGAGAGCTTTAAAGCAAGAAAGGTACCGGTAGTTGACTTGGAACCTGGACGGCTTCCAAGAGTGGGCGTCGGAACAAGGGACAGCGAACCTTGCCAAGTGCGGCATTCCACAGAGAGGCGTCAACAACTTCCCCTTGCCATGACGCCTTGCTGTGCTGGCGTCAGCGCATCCAAAGGAAGAGAAAAGAAAAAGGCGTCAATGATGACTTCCTTACCAACAAGCTCGGCGCGGGAACTTGTTTCATTTTCGGGTATAACAGCAGAGAAAAGAGACAGAAAAGTCACTGAAAAGACAACAAATGTTACAGAAAAAGAGACATTCCAAAATTTGGAAAGTTCTTATTCAGCGAAAATGATGCATCAGCAATCTCAGGAACCTCAAGTTCAGAAGCCCGAACAGCCAACTAGTGCCTGCTTGATAACCGCAGCACATTTGCCTAAAGCTCAGCACATATCGTCAAACAGCAGCGCTGAGCAATTTCAAATTGAGCCGCAGTGTGAAGCTATTCGAATAGTTCCACAGCAAGAATGCCAACCTAAACCAAGGAAGCTGGCGACCCGACAACCTTTTAGCAGTACTCTGGACCAAATAGAATCCATGATTGAACCCAAACTAGGGGAATTGACAATGGAGAGCAAAATTCGCGAAAAAAGTGCTTTGTCGAAGCAGATTGAAAAGGTGCGAATAGGAATAGCGAATCAGTCTAAAATTCTTGAACAACTGGATGCTATTATGAAAAAACAACAGAAGGAAGAGGAAGGTTGTGGCAGTGAAGTGCATTATGAATGTACTGGGCAACTGAGTGGGGGGACCGTTGTTGTATCCAAGCGACAACATTCCACAAACATTTCGCAACAACCAAAATTCATCCGAGGAGGTAAGCGCATTTTATTGTCTGTTTAATAAAGTGCTTAACTTCATCTGTAGAGTAACTGTCGCAAATAGTTACATCATCTTATGGAAGAATTACAAACAAGAAGCGGACTATGTTACCTTTATCAAACTGTATTGACGAATAATTCATTATTAGCTGATAAGTGCCCTTTGTTTCCTGCGAAGGCAGTTTTTCTCATCGCGTGACCTTTACGAAAGTGATTATTGCCCAATGTACTGATTGCTGGTATAAAAGAGGTTCATTCATTCTGAAAAATAGATTTATTAGGTAGATTAGGCTTGAAATTTTTTTATTTTTCACGCTTGAAGACATGATTTGAGGAATTAGCCCTAAATAGTTAAGCTACCTTAAAAGTACCGAAGGTACCAAAAAATGTATACACACTTTCACAGTAGATATCTATTTAATATATTTCAAAGTTGGACCGGAATACAACAGTAATGTGTAGTATGATGTTCTGTAAACAGATGTGACTCACCTAATTATGATAGCATTGCTATGTGACAGGTAAATCAACAATGAACAAATGAAGTCAAGATTATCGTATGATGTTCTGTAAACAGATGTGACTCACATTACGTTATGCTAGCGTTACTACAACAAAATGGAGCCAAGATTATCGTTTGAACAGCGGAAAGCAATTTTAAAATACCCAAGGCACTGGATAGGACGTAGAGGTTCGATTGAGTTTCCACCGAGTTCTCTGGATCTAACTCCGTTGAACTTCTACCTATGGGGAACTCTTAAGGATGTTGTATACCGTAGAAAATCAGCTACACTGACAGCACTTCGGGAAGAAGTTGAAACGGCATGTGCTGCAATCGCTGAGAACACTTTAGCAAACGTTACTCAGTCAGTAGTTCAACGTACTCAGTAGTGTATCGACGCCGATGATGGGAATTTTGAGCAACTGTTGTAACTGTAAAAGTCTAAGATGATTAGTGCTCATCATTTTCTTTTTGTGTGAATTCAGTTTCGTTATGTTAACAGAGATTTTTCTTTGCATGAAGTGGGTATACATTTTTTGGCACCCTCTGTGCATTAAGCTCTTATACAAATGTGCTAATGTAACTATTTATATAATGATGTTCCGAGGAAAGCCTTTTATCATATATGCCCTTGTTTTGCTAAACTTTTCCCTCGTGTTGCACTAAAACTACCCTGTTTTTCATGCCGATAGATGTAATCACGAATTTTAAGCTGTCTTTTTTAATGTTAGTTATAATTTTAATTTTCAGTAATGTTTATTGGCTTTAAATAACTTTATCGTCATTAGCATGCCTCTGGTTACAAATATATTCTACTCCTGAAATGTTACACAAATGGAAAAAAAGCTAGAGTTTAAAATGTCGAAACTAACATAATGTCTGAGAATATTATTTTTTTTTTTCGAATACTTGGATAAAACCTGATCTTTATTATTTCATAACGTTTCTTGCTATTACAGCCGCACTGTTTAAGACACCCGTTTACTTTCTCTGCTTACTTTTTGAAATAAGTAACTGTTCATTTTCTGGTGCTAATATGGGTTTATAAAGACAAATAAATTCCATAATGTATGTGTCCAAAGACTGGATGACTCGGCAGTGAAATCAATATTTTCCCATATGTTGTAATTTATAAGTATTTTATGATTAGAAAGGTGTTAATTTAATGAACCTACATTAATTTTACCGTCAGCACTTGAAGAGATCGCATTTAACTCAACATAAACATATCAGTAGTTCCTCTGTGACTTTTGCAAGGACGTAGTATCAGTAAATACATTTTTAAGACAACAAAATCATCGTTTCAAGTTTTTATATAGACATAAAGGCTACACGCATCCCAACATTCCTTTTTAGATTGTACCTTAAGAAAGAAACATGGAAGGTCGATTGAAGTATATGAAGACGCGATGGATAAAATGCAAGAGCATCTAGTAGAATAGCATTTATGGGTTTCAGTTAATGAAATACTGATATATAACTCTAGAAGCAGCATGGCACACTTAATAATAATTGATAAACTGGAACCTAATATTTCATCAACATCGAATTTGGTCTGCAGCTGCATTACTAAAAAAGCCAACAAATCTCGCTCACTTCTGGATTGAAACTTCTTTTAGTCATCAGAGACTCACTGGTGAGCCATAAACTACAGCGAACTTTGTTGGTATGTTATAAAACGAGAAGCACTATTCCAAGTATCTTAAGCATACAATAAACAACTTATTTTAGCAATTCTTTCAACGAAAACAAAGTATTGCTGCTTTATGTTCATGCAGTCGCTTTTACCAATGTGCTCAGCAATATTGTCGCCAATATTCTGCTGATCTGTCCTTCACGTCAACACCAAGAGTTTCCTAAACGATGCTAGATATCTAGGAAAGTAATTTACATAAGGTAATGCAGTACTTGTGACTTTCTTTGATACTTTGTGATAAGGTTATACATTTATAATGTGATTTAGTGAATTACAGCTTTCTAATTTAACGCATTTTCCTGTATCTTACCAGTGAAACGAGTGTACTAGCTGTGTACATACAGAGAGTGCCAAAAAATGTTACACGCTTCAAGCAAAGAAAAAACTGTGTTAACATAACAAATCTGAATTCACACAAACAGATAACGATGAGCGCTAATTATCTTAGACGTTTACAGTTATAACAGTTGCTCAAAACGCCCACCATCGGCGTCAATATACATCTGAGTACGTTGAACTACTGATTGAGCAACGTTTGCGACAGAGTCCTCAGCGATTGCAGCACATGCCGTTTCAATTTCTTCCCGAAGTGCTGTCAGGTAGCTGGTTTTCTACGGTATAGAACATCCTTAAGAGTTTCCCATAGGTACAAGTCCAATGGCGGTTCTGTTCTGTACATACGTCTTCATTGCCTTTGAACTTCAACAACATTCTCGGTTTTCCCATACCACTTCAAAATTGCTTTCCGCTGTTCAAGAGATAATCTTGGCTCCATTTTGTTGTAGCAACACTAGCATAAAATAATGTGAGTTATAACTGTTTACAGTACATCATACTGTATATTACTGTTGTTTTTCGGTCCAACTTTGAAATGTATTAAATTGATATCTACTATGAAAGTGTATTTTGGCACCCTCGGTATTTATGTAGGAGAAGATTTGGTGTTAAATATTCAGAACTAATATCTCCACCAGAAAGTCCAATTTTCGAACTGGTGAATAAAGTTTACATTCAAAGCTTTTTTATTGACAAGAAATTGAGACTAAAAAGAATAATCGGTGGAGAAGCTTGATGAAATAGGCCCAGCAAGTGGTGTATGTGTCAGCGGTGCATCTTCATCCATATAAAATTAGTACTACGCCTGAAATAAATATGGAGACGCTAAAACAAAATTGTTTACAATATTCGTGAGAATGAATTGCAGAGAGTGCTTCAAAGTTAGGATTCAGACATATCTCATATAGAAGGGTAGGCACTCCGAGTTTCTTCTATGATAATGAGTACAAAATAAATTACTATTTATTACTAATAAATAACAAAGAAACAAAAAAGACATGCTATAAATTCCGACTGCGAAACATAGAATTCCCTCTGCAGATGACGAGGCCGTTATACAGTAAGTTTCCGTCGGCCAAATCTATTTCCGATTGCATAGTGGAGTGAAAGCGTTGTGTATAGTACGCGTTTGAAAAAAAAAACAGCTAAAACAGAGAGGACTAGAAATGAAAAAATTAATAAACACTGGAACACATACAGTCTGGCGATCAGAAGAAGGCGAGTGCAGGTTCAAGTGCAAGGGGAGATTGACACTGAAAATTCTAACGTAACGTAAACTTAAACGTAAAAGCTAAATGTATTGTAATGTAATCATTCACAATGAATAACGTAAACGTACAATTAGATGTAAACTAGAAGTTTGCAAGATCCAAGAATTAGTCTAACTTAAACTTAAGCAATCAGCCAATCAGAACGCAGTTGCTCTGTTTGTAGATCTCTGTGATAGAGTTGAAAATCAGTAGCTCCGTAGATAGAATGACGTCAATTGATAAAAGAGTAATTGATTATAAGAAAGCTATCCTTGCTCATATTACTCCAAGTAAATTAGTTACTGCACTTTGTGTATGCATAAACGCTACCGCCGTCTGCTCACAAGCAGCGATTTTCAGCTGTTAGTTGATTCTTCGCTGTTCTATTTTTTTCATTAGCCAATACTTACGTTAGCGTCTTTCATTGTGAATGCCTACATACTACTAAGTTTGTATGTTACGTCTTATTTTATTTTGTTTACGTTTAATTTTCATTGTGAATGGGGCCTATCTGCACACGCGCGAGTGTAAGCGGCCACAGGTATGAAGTACTCTCAAACTTAGATCTTTTACGCCCGCTGGATTTATAACCATATGACCAATATATTTATTTTTATCTGCATGAACATGACGAGGCGGTTTGAAAACGTTGAAAACGTCGCTTACCTACCTTATTTTGATCCCCAAACAGTACTTTTATTAAACATTATTAACCTTATTATTTTACCCTCATTGTTTTATATAAGTTATTTCACTTTTCATTTTAATATACATTTATAATGGGAAATTGTCTTTCAAGCGTTTTAAATGTTTTACATGATATAAAACTCCCCATATAAATAAATACTATTTTTTTAAGCGTTACACGAATTCTGAGAAAACAATAATAATTTAAATAAAAGTTATGTAACACTGTAAATTGAAAATGAAATAAAAGTTTACCGACTTTATAATTTACAATTGTTATAAGTTAGAAATTAATCTCAAAGACACGAACAAATTCATATGCTATAGCCTTCTTAAAATACCGGAATGTTCGATACCTTTTTATCTTAACGAAGCACACAGATAATAAACAATGCCAGCCTTTGGCTGCTGCTGCTACGGTTATGTGCAGCATTTTTGGCTGCGTTCCCACATCTAAGCCTTCTGTATTTTTAACGTAGCCTGCTCCCTCGTGAAACAGATGACGGCTATAATGAATGAGCGGAAAGCCCCTGTTTTGATTTTACCCTCTTGACCTCATTTGGAGGGAAACTCTGTTTCTATGCGTCATTTAGCTCGAAATATTTACGAGAAAGGAAATTAAGTCTAAATGGAGAATAGAATCGTGTTAGTATTTCTAAAAAATACAAATGAAATATAATATATTAAGATACCAGTACATTTTATAAATATCACAATTTAATTTGTCAAATTATATCATTTTCATATTCTCTCCGGCATTAGCGTGCATATAAAAAAGTAAGTACTTGAAATATAAACATTTGTATCATCACAGCTAAAGGAAATAGAATGGAAAACCCTGAAACACCCGACTATTTTCCATATATTAGGAAATGAAATAGAAGTGTTTATTCCTGCCAGCGACGCTCTAGCATTTTTATGGCTGTTGAGAAAGAACAGTTGCCCAATTTGCAAACCAATAGGTCAGTTTTGGAGATGGCCTGAAATCGCCGCTGAAAAGCAAGCAGACATCTTCAGTATTTCAAGCTACGCTTTCTCTCCAGGCATTGCACCACAAGAAATGTGTGTTGCAGCGTTGTCCTGGGGAATAATGACCTACTATGTGACTGTTTCTGCAAAAATCAACCACGAATAACATCTTTTACAACCCCCAGCAAATTTTAAACAAAAACCATAAATAAAATAAAAAATAAATAATAAAACGTTTCATTATGATCTCACCAGTTGATGCCTGCACTGAATTTCTTATGAGATGGTAATCCTTATATTCCGTTTCCTTGGTTTGAATGTTGGTTTAGAATCATTGTAATGTATCCATGGTTCCTCCAGAGTCACATACCTGTCAATAAAGTTATGTTTGTTCTCCCGAAAATATCTAAATTGTTGTTTACCAATGCTGATTCTCGACCGTTAAGTAGATGGTAACTTTCAAGGTATTTAAATTGTGGTTCATTTTTTATCTCCAAATTTTAAGGGAAAACATATGCCAATAGTATGAGATAACGGTTTCCTTTATTTTTCCCCTAATAGTCTGAAGCGGTTTTCATATGCTGATGATGTTGTTGGACCGAGGGTCCCACTTCATATCCCGGGTCGTTCAACAGCCCGAAGTCATATTTCATATGGTGGTTCAAATCACACAACCTTACTTCATTGAACGCATTGAAATGTTTGATCACGTTACACTTAGCTATCGGCAACCTGGTTCGTTATCTCTATGACTTTGAAGACCTATGCTACTTATACTGCATCTGTGTGCCTCTCGTCTACTGCCCCTGGTAAAGCTATATATAATTCAAAACGTCACCACGTGGTTACAAAAGCTCACGGGGATCACAGTATAGCGCATACGGTTTCCTGAGCCTTTACTTATTTTAAATTAATAGCCTCTGTGACGTCTTATTGGAGAGCTCTTGATCATACGATGTGACGACGTTATCGCCTACACCTGTTCCCCTTCCACCTTCAACGAATTTTGAAATATCTTCAGCAACTAAGATACAAAAGGATATATTTTTCGGCCACCTGCATGCACTTAGCTTTGTTACAGTAGGCCCATCGCTCTGGGCAACAAAAGATGACAAAAGGCAACCCTTTCCCTATTATCATACAGTAAAACGCCCAGGTAGCCATGAATACATTTTAGCAACACATGGAATGTCCCAGTTTGCTATTATAATATAAATATATATATTATAAATACTATATTACATTATCTAAAGGCATTTACTCTTGAACATGCATGGGGTGTGAGGATCTGTCACAAGTCATTTGTCAATCCTGCAACACTAAATTTGCTATATCACCAATATGCTCATATTCACAGAATAATATATACATGGAACCAACCCTCATCCCCTTTAGTATTTAATTGCGAGTAGGTGCAAGAGACAGACACTTTGGAAGAAATTTTCATTGGTTGGCCTTTTTCAAACCGTGACCTGTAAAAGCCATATACAGGTCCTCCAGAATATATCCTTACCGCTCGCACGATATTTTACGTCTCGGCAGCTGGACATACCATAGCCGGCAGAGCCTGTACTCCATATTTGCTTCTAAAAACTGTATAACATTTTTTGCCTTATAGCAATGCTTAGTTGCCAATTGTTGGGGACTTGTCTTAGGCTGGCGCTTTTATAAACCCGTTCTGTGAAGCTCATGTACAGGGCTTCCAGAATATGTCCTTACCGTGTGCTCGAGATCATGCATCTCGGCAGCTAGAAATACGACATCCTGCCGCGAAAGTACTCCGTCTTTGTTCTAAAAACCGTGTATAAAATTTTACCGTATAACAAATGCTGTAAATGTCGTATGCTCACCTAAACAGACATTGTACTGGGTAAACACCCAGTGTGAGGAGGATTTGTTTTGTACTCTTTGTACTTCATCCGAAACAGAAATCGCACACTGCCATATACCTTGTCTATGACAACATACATTTAGACAATGGACAAGTGTAAAATTGAAAGATTTGAGTTTTAACAATTTTATTGCTGTATGTGCAGAAGACACTGAAACATCAACTTGTGCTAATTTCGGTAGTGACTTTGTAGGCAAAGATCAAGAGTTGTGCCAATTTCGTCTAATTTCTCTTTTGTTAAAATTGTACATTGTAGCGGTGATTTTATATAAGGATGGAATTGAACTGATTGTTAATTTATTTAATTCATTTTGATCAATTTATTGTTATTGTTAATTCCTTGAATTTATGGCCCCAAGTTGTGAAGCCATTTGTAGAGGAAATTTTGTGAAGATGGGTATTAGTTGAAGGGAAATGATAATTAAAATGTTGTTTAATAGCTGGATTAGGTGTTTAGAAGGAGGTGATCAAAGTTCATATGTCAATTAGGATATGAGGGATGACTTCTTGTTGGTTCCGCCGCCTTCTAGGTGTTTCGTCCTTGACTCTGAGCTGAGATTATCACTTTTCTGATGTGTAGACATTCACAGGGAAGGAAATGATTGAAACAATCAACAGTACACGGACATTCGTGCTTCCAGCATCATCATTTATAACATATTTTCACAATTACACACACATACTATATATAAGTGTGGGTGCCAAAATGTCTACACACTTTCACAGCAGATATCTATTTCATATATTTCAAAGTTGGACCGAAAAACAATAGTGATGTGTAGTATGATGTTCTGTATGCGTTGCTACGTGATAGGTAAATCAACAATGAACAAATGAAGCCAATATTATCGTATAATGTTCTGTAAACAGATGTAACTCACATTACGTTATACTAGCGTTGCTACAACAAAATGGAGTCAAGGTTATCGTTTGAACACGGAAAGTACTTTTGGAGTGGTATTGGAAAATCGAGAATTTAGTTGAAGTTCAAAGGCAATGGAGACGTGTGTACAGAACAGAACCGCCAACGCGAGTAACAATTGCACGCATTGGAGACAAGTTTGAGACTCATGGTACCGTATGCGATGTTCACAAGGGCAGATCTGGGAGATCTCGCACAGCAATAAGCCCCGCACACTGGAACCGAGGCACTATCCAAGGTATTGGATAAGACGAAGATATCCGATTGAGTTTTCACCGCGTTCTCCGGATACAACTCCGTTGGACTTCTACCTATGGGGAACTCTTAAGGATGCTGTATACCGTAGAAAAGCAGCTACACTGGCAGCACTTCGGGAAGAAATTGAAACGGCATGTGCTGCAATCGCTGAGGACACTTTCGCAAACGTTGCTCAATCAATAGTTCAACGTACTCAGAAGTGTATCGACGCCGGCGGTGGGCATTTTGAGCAACATTTTATGAACTTACAAGTTCTATTTACTTAATGTAGCTGAACAGCACTGCACTGTATTAAGAATTTCAGCTATTATTAATAATGTAATAAGCATTTTGATAGTGGCTAGAATATGTTTTCGTTGCATAGATATAGTATTTGCTACATTCTGAAAACAGGGTTTTATAACACTATTAAAATTAGTATGCTGCAAATAACATTGTCCGCTAAACTTCTCTAAAACAATACAATAATCTTAAGTACTACTTCTACAGGCACGAACTAGTCTTGCGCGCCACAGTAAAAGCAGACACGCAGACATCACTTTGGAAGTCATCGCCTCTTGTCGGATCAACACTTGCTGCTCCGGAGTGTTGGGTTTCACGCCAGAGAAGGGTCAAAGGCCGCACGGGTTGTGGAGGGAGCGCTGATTGTCTAACGGAGCAAGGGAGACAACCCAGCCTTTTGTTTTTAGCCCACATTGCTACAGTTGGTGAACATAAAAACGGACTTTTCTTAAACTTGTGTAACTATTAGCATTAAAAATTTAACAGGATTAAAACTACCGGCTCGAATGTTGATGAACTATTTTTGCCAGAAAATAGAGCAGAGAGAAAAGGGGGCGTAAATATGTAACGTATAAATCTTTATGGCAAATATTGAAAATATTTAAAGAATTGTAATCTCATTTTTAAATGGAGGCAATGGACTTTGGCGTAGAAAAATTTAAAGTATGTACAATTAGAGTTATGATGAATTCTGCCGTGTCTCAAATATAAATATTTATCGAGAAATCTTCACTTATACAGGATGCCAAAAATGTTACACACCTCAAGCAAAGAAAAAACTGTGATTACATAACAAAACTGAATTCACACAACCAGAAAATAATGAGCACTAATCATCTTAGACTTTTACAGTTATAACAGTTGCTCAAAATGCCCACCATCGATGTCGATACACTTCTGAGTACGTTGAACTGCTGATTGAGCAACGTTTGCGAAAGTGTCCTCAGCGATTGCAGCACATGCCGTTTCAATTTCTTCCCGAAGTGCTGTCAGTGTAGCTGGTTTTCTACGGTATACAACATCCTTAAGAGTTCCCCATAAGTAGAAGTCCAACGGAGTTAGATCCGGAGATCGAGGTGGAAATTCAATCGGACCTCTTCGTCCTATCCTGTGCCTTGGAAGATTGTCATCAAATTGCGCACGTATATCTCGGAGTAATGCGGTGGTCTGCCATACCTGCCCTTGTGAACATCGCATACCGTACAATGAGTCTCAATTGTTACTCACGTTGGCGGTTCTGTTCTGTACGCACGTCTCCATTGCCTTTGAACTTCAACAACATTCTCGGTTTTGCAATACCACTCCAAAATTGCTTTCCTCTATTCAAATGATAATCTTGACTCCATTTTGTTGTAGCAACCTAGCGTAATGTAATGTGAGTTACATCTGTTTACAGAACATCATACGATTATCTTGGCTTCATTTGTTCATTGTTGATTTACCTGTCACGCAGCAATGCTATCATAATGCATATGAGTCACATTTGTTTACAGAACATCATACACACATTACTGTTGTTTTTCGATTCAACTTTGAAATATATTAAATAGATATCTACAGTGAAAGTTTGTGTACATTTTTTGGCATCCTCGGTATTTTCTACTTCAAGCATAGCTGTAAGGAACGTTCAACAAATAATGCAAAACGTCTTTCGTTCATTTCAGATTTAAATAAAACGAACCGCTTCCTAATTCTTTATTAATGTATTTCCAAAATTAAATTACAACCTTCTTGCAAATCTGTGGCCTTAAACCACCTGTTTAAAATGCGACTTGTCAGCAATCCTCGATATCCGGCTGCCTTCCTCGTCACTATATCTTCTCTGGCACATTGTTTCATAGGACTGAAGAAATAGAAATCAGAAAGTGCAAGATCCGGACTGTACTGTGGCTGAGGAAAAAATATTTACCGAAAATGAATGATCTCTTCCCTGTGCGTAAATGTGTTTATGCATCTCTTTATCACGAAGAGGAAGAAGAATAAATTTGGCCATATCTTTGTGACGACGGATGCACCAGAACCGTTTCCTCGACTTCTGAAGATTTTGACATTAACATTGAAGTTAATCAGTTCATCACGAGGTATGCATCAAAATATTCCCATTAAAATTCCAGAAAAATGTGCCATGAATTATGGGCCGAGGATTGTCTTCAGAAGAGATGTTTTCTGTCTCAGGCTCGAAATAATGAATTTATGCCACATAACCTGTTCCAAAGCCAAATAAGAACTCGGCTTGTTCTGCCTCTTAGCGAACAAGCTACTTTGAAGACTTCCTGCTATCTAGTTCCCAAGGCATCTGTACGAGGCATGGAAGAAACTCTGTTCTTAGAGTTTGACTTCGAAGGAAGCATTTAGTACAGCGCATTGAATATTTTAACTGCTGGATAATTGTGTTGAAGTTGCCGGCTTTGAACAAGTTGCTCAGTTCTTACACGCCGATCGCCCCGAACAAGGAGGTCGGCATGTTCAATCACTGCAGTGTGCAACCGCCGTTAGCGTGGAATGATCGCACTATCTGCACATTCTTCCGTTGAGGACAGTCTTTTTGCCCAAGACTGCAAGTGCTTTTATCCACTTCATACACATTTCTTAATTCGTTACCATTTTTTGTATCACAGCTAATATAGTGGGGTCAAGTGGACCCTATTCCTTATTTCAAAATTATAAAGGACGAAAATGATAAATTGCCATGAACTGATCATAAATTTAATATTTAGTTATATTTAGATATTAATCAGGCAACAATTACACTGTAAGCTACTGCATGCATTTTTAAGCAGCCTTTATACCACATATGTGATTTTCAAAAATTGACATGCTGTCATTTTGAACTGAGTTACATGGTTTACTCTGGGAACAAAGTTTGAAATATCAAATTCAAGAATAACAATAACTAATAAGTGTTTATTTCACTTTTCAATGTAGTTACCCTTTATTGCAATACACTTCTCACATCTTTAAATTAACATTTCAATTTCCCTCCCCCAAATAGTCAGACGTCCTGTCTGCAAAATGGACATAAACAGCAACCGTCACTTCTTCGTCACACATAAATTTCCTTCCTCAAGAGACTTTCTTGAGTTTTGAGAAGAGGAAATAGTCCCTGAGAGCTATATCTGAGCTGTAGGGTGGATGGTCAATCTCCCTGAAGCCACATTTCTTCACAGCTTCTTTTGCAACAAGGGCTGTATGCACAGGAGCATTGTCGTGAAGTGGGCGCACTCCACCACTCAGCTTTGCTCGCCTTTTCCCTTTGATGGAAGCACGTAATCTGTGCAGTAGGTCAGCATAGTACTCCCCATTTACTGTGATGTTCCTATCCTTGAAGTCAATGAAGAGTATTCCTTCTCAGTGCCAAAATATTGTGGCCATGATCTTCTTGGTTGACTGAGTGACCTTGGCCTTTAGAGGCGGTGATCTCCTGTAACAATGGTTTGCAGAACTTCTCTCTCGTTGCCACGGCACAGCTCCTAAAATGCCTGACAACTGATGACTTGTTGCTACTTTTGAACTGAGGAAAGAAGTCTAGGTACCCATCTTGCACTAACCTTATTCATGCTTAAATGTTCATGAATAATTCGAAGCACTGTTGCTTTAGAAAGACCCAACCTTGCTGGTATTTCTGTAACTTTGAGCCGCCGGTCTTCCACAAGTGCGATGTTTTCAGGAGTGAGCATTCCGAAGGGCCGACCTGCACGCTCTTTGTTTTCAATGCTTTCTCGACCCATCCCATTTCAAAAAGTTCGGATCATTCTTTTACAGTAGTATTTGAGAGGGATGTTTCCCCATACATGCCGCTTAATCGCTGTTTAATTTCATTTGGAGCAAGTTCTTCTTTTGTGAAGAACTTAATAACAGCTGGAAACTGCATTTTGAACATGTCACAATCTTCTACACATATTCTTCTTTATGTAACTATATCTGAATAACTGAACTCAGCGGAGCGGAAGTTACAGCTGCAATTATTTACTTAACAGATAAGGCATGACAATAAATAAGAATTTTGTGAAGGCAATAATCCTTATCGGCGAAGTCCTGTTGTCTTTTGTTCTAGGTCACTTTGCACATCTAACCCGTTTTGCTATACTCCTAAGTCCTGATGGTTTGTGAATTTCGCATTGGAGCATCCTGGCAATGTTTTCGTCTTAACTCTTGTGAGAGGTGTGGAAAGCTCATCCTTCTCTGAGGTTGCGGTTGAATCAGTTGCCATGGCATGGTGAACTCAAAACGTGATTTCTGATGGAATTTTGCTAATGACGAATGTATCACAAATGCATTTACTATCGAAACGTTTATAATAATTGTGTCGAAAATTGCAAAAAGTCACTTTCTGCAGCTCCTGTTGGTCCAGTAAACGGCGCTTTTTTGATCAAGCGCATCTATCCCTCCTTTTGTGGCATTGAATTATCCGAGTTTTCTTTGACTCCTCATTCACTGAGGCACTGTAGTGCATAGAAGACATTAGAAGCACTGCCTCTCTTGCTTTTGGTACATGAAAGACCAATGTCGATGTCCCCAAATCCAAACGATGAAGAATTAGGTTTCCTCGCTTTGGATGGCAAAAATTCTTTTGGATTTTTTTTCTTTTTCCTTTTTAATGTTCCCGCATAAGTGAGGCCCCTCTTTTTAGTTCACTGGCGTGTGGATGACCCCATTTCCTGCTGAAACACATCGCAATGCGAGATATTATAGTTACTTTTTCAGTATGGTGAGGTCACCGTGACCGCACTGAACGGAAAAAGGATGACTAAAGACGTATTTTAACTTGCTGCAACACAATCTCATCACTCAAAGCAACTGCCTGAAAGGTGCTGTGAGCTGGAAAGTATATGATTTACATAATAAAGAAATTTCACCGGGTGCTCCTGACCCGAGTAGTTACGGGTTAAACGTCTCTGAATGCCGCTGATGTCTCATTTTTCGTCAAAGAAATTCAGTTACTGCTCTTTGTTTACAATGCACATCATTTAGGGACCCCATTTCGAAAACCAGCTGTCTTACTACCATTAACTGAAGAAGATGGGATTGTAATATTATTTAGGCTTTCATGGCCAGTGTTGTTATTATTGAAATTGATCATTACCAGGCTATTTCAATAATTACTAATGTTCGAAGTTCAAAGATACAAGGGCTACTCAATAAAGGACAAAAAATTATTATTTTTTTACTTACGAAGTACACAAGGCAGAGCCAATATAGTATGGTCACTTTTGGGATAGTTCACATTGAGTTCTATACACTTTGCCCAAGTCCTGGAAGATATGCTAGAAACTTTATTTATTATTTTTGACATTCTCTTTAGTACCACCGACCGCCCTCTTCATAACACACTGGCCCCGCAGGGAAAGGGAAAAAGTCACAAATAGCTAGGTCCAGGATGTATGGAGGATGGGGCCCACATTCGATGTCTTTTATCGCCAAACGTTTAGTAACAACGTTGGAGGGATGCATTGTCATGGCGGAGGCGCCAACCAGATGGATGCAGCTCAGGTCGTTTTTATCGGATGTGTTTGACATAATGCTCAAAACAGTTTTGTAATATTCCCCATTACCCGTTGTTTGTGCGGAGTCAAAGAACGAAATTGCCACAACCTTTCCTGTCGACCGAACAACCTAGGCCTTCTTTGGTGTCGGATGACCAGGTGATTCCCAGACTGAGTTCGCTTGTTTGCTTACGGAGATTTAATGGTGAAGTGAATTCTCATTATCCGTAATGATAGAAATCAGATATGTCTCGCCTTGCTCAGCCATTAGAAGCTGAAGCTCCCGACAAACACCCACTCGCACCAGCTTCTATTCAGTCATCAGCAATCTCTGTGCCCGTCTGACATAGACGCGTCTCATGTAAACGATTGTGCAGAATGGGAACGCGGTACTATGGGAAATCTGTAACATGTCTGCAGTCTATTCACGGTCATTCGTCGATCTTCCCGAACGATGACGGCAGTTGTGTTAATCAGGTCTTCTTCACTGCGTTGGTTGAAGCACCTGGAATGCGTTACTTTGTTGTTGAAACACGACCCTCATTAAAATCTTTGAACCAACGAGTGAGGTTAGCTGTGACAGAACATAATAGTCGTATGCTTGCTGTAATATCGCGTACACTTTCATACCGGATCTCTGCAGACGGAAGCAAAATTTCAGAGCAGTGTACTGCTCGTTATGAAGCGAATCATTCACATGAGATCTGCTCTTCTGAGGAAAAAATTGTTTTACTACCGTATCTGCACTATGTGATGAGAAAAAAAGATAATTCTAAGTCTTTATTGACTAGCCATCGTAATTCCCTCGTAAATCGAGTACTTGCACACGCAGACGGAGAGAAAATGCACAAAATTCGTGGATCGTTCTCCAATTCTTTTACAAAAGAGTTCTTCGATTGTCAATCACTGACTTGCCTTATGAAATTTCCCTTGGTAAAAGTTCACCATTCTCTCATATCGAACAACTACATGCGAGGTCTCCTCAAAAAGTATCGCGAATTTTGAATTTCCGCGGGCTATGTATATTCGATTTTCGATTGTTTTGTGGCGTTATGTTGGTACTTATGTCCCTCAATTATGTTGACAAGCTTGACCATTTTTAATGTTCAGTTAATTGTTGACAGCTATTTTGCTTGGACGTGTTTTGGCTCGTCTTCGATTTTTGCCTATTCCAAAAAATGGAACAAAGAATCTGTATCAAATTTTGTGTGAAAAACAAAATTAAGTGCGCGGATGCATTCCAAATGTTGACTGTGGCATATGGTGAAGCTACCTTGGACCAAAGCAACGTTTATCGGTGGTACAAAATGTTCTCAGAGGGTCGAGAACATGTGAACGACGAAGAGCGTCCCGGACGCCCGAGCCCGTCAACAACAGACGAAAACATTGAAGAAGTGAAGAAAATAGTATTGGCCAATCGTTGAATCACCGTTAGAGGAGGTGCTGAGGACCTAAACATATCGATTGGCTTGTGCCATTCGATTTTTACTAATGATTTGGATATGAGACGGGTTGCCGCAAAATTCGTACCAAAGTTTCTCAACTTCGACCAAAAACACCATCGCATTAACGTTGCTAAGGAGCTGTTGAACTCTGTCCGCGACAACCCAAATTTGCTCCAGAGGGTTATAACTGGTGACGAATCATGGGTTTATAGTTATGACGTGGAAACTAAAGCTCAATCATCCCAATGGATGCTGTCACACGAGCCAAGACCGAAAAAAGCGCGCAAAGTTCGATCGAATGTGAAGGTTTTGCTTACAGTTTTCTTCGATTGCAGGGGCGTGGTGCATCATGAGCTCTTGCCACAGGGTAGAACATTCAATAAGGAATATTACCTGCAAGTTATCCGCAATATGCGCTTAGCAATCCGCCAGAAACGCCCGGATTTGTGGAAGAACAAAAATTGGCTTTTGCACCATGATAACGCACCTGCTCTCACATAATTGCTTGTGCGCTTTGGACAAAAACAATAAACTTACGATGCCGCAGCCACCGTACTCCCAAGATCTGGCCCCCTGTGACCTTTTTTCGTTCCCAAAACTGAAGAGGCTCATGAAAGGACGACGCTACGCCACGATTGAGGAGATAAAGACGGCATCGAAGGAGGAGCTGAACAAGATCACAAAAAACGATTTTTTAAAGTGCTTCGAGGATTGGAAAAAACGTTGGCACAAGTGTATAATATCTGATGGGGATTATTTTGAAAGGGACAAAATAGATATTCACGAATAAATAAATACTTTTTGAAAAAACACAAAATTCGCGATACTTTTTGAACAGACCTCATATATGCGAAAACATTGTCATAAGGGAAGTCATTTTCTGAAGTACTTAACAGAGTTTTAACTTCATAATTATTAACAACTGAAGATTAACTTGAATTTCTTAAATAAATGGGCTAACAGATCAAAGGTACAATAAGGCATACTATGGACGGGCGAACGTCTATATTTAATCTAGTCATTAATTTGTTGTATAGTTCAGTTTTCCTCTAAGTGGAAGCAGACACATTTTTGTTAACCTTCCAACTAATATTAGATGGCCGTGAGCAATTTGAGAGAGTTGGACAGAGGAACATATAAACCATACACAAAACGCAGGCTTATCCCACTGAATGGGCTAACTTGAAATGTACAAAATAGCGACGCGAAACGTTGGACGAAGGAAAAATTGTTTGTTTCTATATTTTCTATTATATCTCATAAATTTGCAACGTTGGCTTTTACTTTTTTATGAAAAAGTTTAATGTATATGGATTTATGCAGAGATTCAACGCACCGCATACACATTTTTAATATTCTTATTTGACCCATTATTGCATAAAGGTACGAGGGTAGGTCCATAAGTTTCTGACCTCGCTGATAAGCATTTTCGCCTTCACAACAGATAAGGTATGACCAGACACTGTCATACCATATCTATTAAGTAAATAATTGCAGCTGTAACTTCCGCTCCACCGTGTTCAGTTGTTCAGATATAGTTGCATAAAGAAGACTATGTGTAGAAGATTGTGACACGTTCAAAAGAGAGTATGGAGTTGTTATTAAGTTCTTCCCAAAGAAGCACTTACTCCAAATGAAATTAAACAGCAATTGGGCGGGGTATACGGGAAAGCACCCCCCTCATATTCTACGTAAAAGAATGGGCCAAACTTTTTTCGAATGGGTCGAGAAAACATTGAAGACGAAGAGCGTGCAGATAGGCCGTTGTAAGTGCTCACTTCTGAAAATATCGCTCTTGTAGAAGGAGAAATTATGGAAGACCGGTGGCTCAAAGTTACAGAAATAGCAGTATGGTTGGGCCTTTCAAAAAGAACATTCCTTCGAATTATTCATGAATATTTAAACATGAATAAGATTAGTGCAATATGGGTGTTTAGAGTTCTTTCCTCGGTCCAAAAGCAGCAATGAGTCATCTGTTGTCAGGCATTTTTGGAGGTCTGCCTTGGCAACGAGAGAGAGAGAGGGAGAGAGAGAGAAGTTCTGTAAACCATTGTTACAGGAGATGAAACAATGGTCCTTTACTATGATCCCTTGTCCAAAAGAGAATCAATGTAGTGGCATAAACCTGACGAAGCACCGCCTCTAAAAGCCAAGGTCACTCTGTCAACCAAGAAGATCATGCTCACAATCTTTTGGAACTTTGAAGGAATACTCTCCATTGACTTCAAGGAGAGGAACACTGCAGTAAATAGGAGTACTATGCTGGTCTACTGCACAGACTACGTGCTTCCGTCAAAGAGAAAAGACGAGGAAAGCTGAGTAGTGAGTGCGCCCACTTCACAACAAAGCTCCTGTAGACACAGTTCTTGTTGCAAAAGAAGCTGTGAAGAAATGTGACTTCAAAGAGATCGACCATCTACCCTTCAGCTCAGATCTAACTCCCAGTGACTATTTCCTATTCTCAAAGATAAAGAAGGACCTTTGAGGAAGGAAAGTTCAGTGAACGGATGCTGTTTATGCCCATTTTGCAGAAATAACATCTGACTATTTTGGGGGGATTGAAATGTTAATTGAAAGATGTGAGAGGTGTATTGCAATAGGGGATAACTATATTGAAAAGTGAAACATATTTTTTGTCTTTATCATACATAGAAAATGATTAGGCCGGAAGGTTATAGGCCTACCTTAGTATTAGTAAACCAAACACATGAGTTTCATTTGTAAAAAAAATGAAATAAATCGTCATTAAAGACAAACACAATTTAATTATATTAACAATGAAAACTATACAGGAAGTAACAAAAGCTATGTCATAACTTTGGGGAATAATTCCTTGTGTATACAGGATGCAAATATCTTATGTGAACATGGATGGATCTGAAAATGTTTTATTTCCTTGTTACAGCCAACTCCGCTTACACAATGTGATATACAAGCTGGAATACCAGCATAGGTGTCTTGTGACAATAACCCTACAATAGAGCAGTTGCTTAATACGCACAGTAGATAAATATCTCAGCTAAATGAAGTGGGGTTGTTGTGCTCTTAGTTCCTAGGTTCACCGTTGTTATGGTCGTTTTGCACTAAGTAGTCCACTTGTTATGCTATCCTCACTTCTTTGCTTGACGTAGCACCGAGCACGTAGCGTTAGTTCTTTGTGTTTACGGACCTTGCTTCAGGTACAGTAAAATGTGTTGGCAGATGCTCATATTAACTGTGGATTTGTCAAAGGTATAGATATTCTTTGTGTTCGTATTCTGCAAGGCTGCCAGACAATCGTCCAGGAATACATCAGCGCATTAGGGAGTGCTTGCGACGTCGAATTGGTGGATGTGTACGTGCCAACCGAGGGCATTTTGAACATTTCTGAAATCTGATTTTCTGTTTTCGACAGTTCTGTTTTGGAATATTCTGCTACGCAATACAGGTGTAGAAAAGGGTTCTATTTCGGACTCATGTTCATATCATATTTTTTTTATCCTGTAAATAAGGGAAATGCTTCCCCAAAGTTTTGGCGTGCCTTTTTGTTACAATCTTTATATTGTAATATTACGATGGGCATGCAAGAGGTTATGCAACCAGCTCATACAATGTTAGATCAAATTGACTATGAAAAAACAAGCAGTTGACAGCATTAGACTTCATGCTATAAAAGCTGAATCGTATCTCAAGTGTTTTGGGAGCGATGTCTTCTTGTTGATGTCGGCAAGTTGTTTTACCCTGTGCTGGAGGAGGACACCTTCAAGATATGACTAAACCATACGGGAGAAGACAGTAAAAATGTACCATTCTCAGCGATTGCTATTTCATTGTTTCTTGATAAACGACAAAATCATGTACATAATATATGCAAAACAAGTTTAAATACTAGGGAAACATAAAGTAATGAAAAACAGCATATTAATTTAAAGTACAGCTGAGAAAATATACAGTAGTAAGAAAGCACTGAATCTTACAACATGATTTTTTTTTGATTGATTTATTTATGGACGCTCTTTAACATCTCAGGTCATGAGCGTCCCATTCAACTCAGGGCGTGAAACGGCCGACAAATTTTGCTCAGAGGCCTCTCTTTCAGGCTTGAGGTTCTTTTTCGTGCTGTAAATGTACGACACGGGACCCACGGTTTTACTTCCCTTCCGAAGGAAGCCATACTTAGGCTTTTTACGCCCGAAAAAATCCATCGGTCCTGGCCGGGTTCGAACCCGCGATCTTGGGTATAGGAGGCAAGTATGGTAACCACTACACCACCAGGACCGACTTACAACATGATTAAAACATGAAATACAAATTTTAAATCATAAAATTTCATGTAATGATCTTGAAATGTTTGGTCCATTCAGATGACGACAATATATTTACTTTCTCGGCGAAACAGATTACAATTACCAAAGTACAACAAAACCTTGCATTTTAAAGAAAGAATTAACAAAAAATTTGCCCAAATTTTCATGACCTAACAGTTTGGCCTTATTCACATTCCTTAGCAAAAGTATTATAAAATGCACCTTGTGCCAAACTAATAATTAAATAAAGCCCTTTATAAATAAAACAAATAGCTAATACATAATACCTGGGTCACTGGGTTGACAGTAAAGAACAACCCGGAAAAATTTCTAATTATAGGATCAAAAAAAAAAAAAAAAAAACACCCAACCCCTAGGAAATCCTTACTGTGTTTTAACAGAAGAGAAAGGCATGTTTGATGAAATGACTACTACAGACAAACCTGTAATTCTGTCAATATGCGATGCATTGCAACCAATAGGCAAGCAAGTTCAGAATCAGGATATGCATCCGTAATAGTACAGGGAAAGGAGAGAGAGAGAGGGATAGGAAATGCGAAGTCAAATCCAAACAATGAGCGTGAAAACAGGATTTGCGCAAGAACGGCACAAAATATAAATTAATACACGCTTAAAATCACTTATGCTGAGTTCAGACGTATGTCAATAGCTGATGAACAACCATGGATACGTGTACAGAAAACACTACGTTTTCATACACCAGAAGCTGAATTAAAGGGTGAAAGAATCCATGAGAACATTGTAGTGTTCAAGTGCGTTCACAGAGGAATTCACAGAATGAAAATGCAAGCAGTTATACAACTTTTGCAATGTTAAATATGGAATTTGTTATCAGTGTTGACAGCACTGTCATTGCACTCTAGCAATATTTAAAGTGCTAAAACATATGCAAAAGTGACTCTCTCATGGGAAGAAGGGAAGTGCAATAAAATTACTCAGAATGCTTCCACTAAAAGACCCTAAAAGTTTGACAGAGGTGATGAAAGTTTGTTTTATTTTATACCACATCAAACAAATTCAGAACTGCGTGTGGTTGGCAGTTCTTGGACCAGATGTTTATTGATGACAGCGAATGTTCACGATTTTCTTCATCTATAAAGAATCAATACTAATTGATACACTTGCGTGTTGCATGCTTTAATCCAGGGACTGCGATCATGGCGTCAAGGTTGCTGCCTTTGCCCGACAGTGCTTCTAATCACAGAGCAGCTGTAATTTGAGTAAAATGGAGACCGGTAAAGTGCAGATGCTCAATCTCCCACCACATAACTTGTCTTTGCATTGTGCTACATGTGGTTATTACCTCGAATAAAATCTATTATGACTATAAATTGAATAAATACTTTAGCTATAAATTTAGTGCTGCAGACAATATATTGATCAGAGTCCACAGCACCTTTGATAAGTGGTTGCAACACCCACATCTATATGGCGAGCATTTTGAAGGTTAAGTGCTTCAATATAACTCATAACTTGTATTTTTATTATAGTACTTGTAAAGGTTTTTGAATTACTCCCGTAACTTTGGCAGAGTATCATTCTACAAGGAGAATAACTCAAAATGCAGCAGCTATTATTCGACATGTTCTTTTACTTTCATTGAGGAATGAAGGACTTCGAATGGATTTTGTGGCAGAATTTTCCAAGCAGGTTAATTGTCGTCCACAGTTTCTTCTTAAACTTTTTAGTAAGCTTAACTCGCTCTCTCCGCTGCGACTTTTTTATTTTTAGCGAACCATTTATTACAATTTTCTATACAAACTTTAAATGGTTATATAATTATGAAATAATCCAAAAAGGAGGAGTTTAGAAAATTTAAAACATACTTATAATCCAAATTACTTTATCCAATTAAATATTGTGAAAAAAAAGTGAAAGATAAAGTAGGATCGTTGTCTCTGTAATTAAGACAAAAGGCACAGACATTTTCCAATAAAAGTGTCCAATTATGATTGAAATTGGTTTTACACTTCACATACGAGTGTAGGTTCATAAGTTCCCCGCCTAACCATTTTCTAGGTATGATAAAGACAAAACTATATCTCACTTTTCAATATAGTTACCTTTTATTGCAATGCACTTCTCACATCTTTGAATTAAGTTGAGTAATATATCAAGCCTTTGACAACAGAAAGGTATGAACAACCCATCTGCTTAGCGTCAAGATGATATCCTAGGCTGCGACCCATAAATGATACTCTTAAACTTACACAGCAGGGGTTTAAAGTCAAATTAAATAAAACCATCTGTGCAAAGCAGCTCTTTTGAATAGGTTTATGAACGGGAATATCTGGCGTGTGATGTCTATTGATTTGTATAGCAGCTGTAACAAATGGCCTTATATAAGATACAAAACCATCCCAAGTTAAACAACGAATGAGGTAGACATGTCTAACACAGTCAAAAGTTGCACAGTGTTGAAGTTTTCGGAGAACGTCTGGCAAGGTTTGTCAGTACTCGAGCGAACAATCTGCAATCATAGTCAATAAGACCGATAATCATGCACCCCATCAGCTCCATTTGGAGTTTTTTTATGAAAATTATCTTCTGTTGTTTATATGTACAAAACTTTCGACGACAAAGAGTTTTCGTAAGGACATGTACAACTGGTGTCTTTGAGGTTTCCATTCTCACATTGGTTCATATACTTCAATGTACAGCTTTATCGCGTCAAAACTTCATTCGAGCATCCTGAACCGAATCAGCAGAAAACTGTGAATTATAATATTCTATTTAATGACCCTCCCTCGTAGTTCATGATAATGTGCACCAGACAATGAAAGAGCCCATTATATCCCTCCCGTAAAGGTCTAGGGCCTCCACCACTCACGTGGTGAGCTATTCCGCGTGAGTTAGGAATTCTACTGAAAAAGTTATACTGTTTCTTGTCTTTTATGAGGTCTCACTCCACTCATTTCTATTGTGGGCGATGCTTGATCGATGAACTCCGAGCGGTTCCTTGAATGTGTCTACCATCTCCTCTGTGCTGCGTGCGGTTTCACATGGCAGCTATTTGCGCCCAACTGTCCTGCAGTCTAGTATTGGAGATCTTGTCTCTCAGTGTTATAACTAGGGTATTACTCTGCATTTTCCTTTGACATATTGCTATGGTCTGCCACCGTCTGTCGGTAAGAGGCCAGGTTTGGCCTCCATATATCAGCACCGGGAAGACATAGGAATTGAGTACCTCGAATGTCAGGAGATGGGCCTTGCAACTAGAGACCAGAAGGCTTTCCATGCTTATGCTACTCTCCTCTTAATATCTTTATCCAAATGAGACCGTCTGGCCTAGATGCGAGGGTGGTCTGAAAAGTTTCCGACCTCAACATGAAGATGGCAGCATAAGTAAATAAAAGCTAGTGAATTTCGTTGTTCATCTGTTGACAGTTACTCACCAAAGTTTCAGCCATTTTGGACGCTCAGTTGTTATGTAACAGTCGTTTGAGTGAGTGTTTTGATGAAAATGGACAAAATCGAGTATCGAGCTATTATTAAATATTTGTTTTTGAAAGGCAATACGCCTACGCAAATCAAAGATGAGTTGGATTCTGTATATGGGGACTCTGCACCATCATTTACCACAGTGAAATTTTGGGCAGCTGAATTTAAACGTGGCCGTAAGAGCTTGGGAGACGATGAACGTTCGGGACGTCCAAAAACTGCAACATGGCCAAAGTTCACCAAATGGTGCTAGACGACCGCCGAATTAAAAGTGAGAGAGATAGCAGAGGCTATGAACATGTCAAAAGAACGTGTTTGTCACATATTAAATCAACATTTAGACATGGGAAAGCTGTCCGCGCGTTGGGTGCCGCGTTTGCTCACGTTAGACCAAAAACGTGTTCGAATGAACATTTCCAACGCTCTGTTGGCGCAGTTTAGGCGCAATAAATCCGAGTTTTGGCGCCGATTAATTACTGTAGATGAAACTCGGATACACCATTATACGCCCGAAACAAAAATACAGTCCAAAGAGTGGACTGCAAAGGGGGAACCGGCTCCAAAAAAAGGAAAAACTGTTTTTTTCGGCTGGGAAAGTGATGGCGACTGTTTTTTGGGATAGTCATGGAGTTATTTTAATCGATTATCTTCAAAGAGGAAAAATCATTACAGGAGCATACTACGCATCATTACTTGACAAGCTCAAGGCAGAACTTGCGTAAAAACGGCCACATTTGCAGAAAAAGAAAATCCTCTTTCACCAAGACAACGCACCGTCTCACACCTCAGCGGTTGCAATGGCGAAAATCCACGAATTACGGTTTGAACTGCTTGACCATCCGCCTTAATCACCAGATCTAGCCCCAAGCGACTTCTTTTTGTTCCCTCATCTGAAAATTGCGCTCGGAGGACAGAGATTTTCGTCAAATGAAGAGGCAATCACCTTCGTGAACAATTATTTTGCAGAGAAAAACGCCGAGTACTATTTGGACGGGTTACAGAGACGGGAGCATCGCTGGGAGAAGTGTGTGGAGTTACAAGGAGACTATGTTGAAAAATAAAAAAAAATAAAAAATAAAAAATAAATAAATAAACAAAAAAATAAACAAAATTCTGAAAAAAATGTCTTGTATCTTTATTAGATCGGAAACTTTTCAGACCACCCTCGTATATGTATTCACAGACATACTGAATGATTTCAGGTTTTCAATAACATCCCTATTGCCTTCCACTCTCATGTAAATGGAAAGCATGGCTCATATCCATATAACAGAACACTGACTGGTGTTTGTCAATTATTTCAGATAATTCTAAAGCGTGTATTTTTATCAACAGTAATATAGTGTAAGTTCTTCGTTCCCTTCAATAGAAACAATGGTAGCTGACACAGGACTTATGTCTACGTTTCTGCTAGTTTGCAGGTTCCGCAGATGTTTCCTACATGTTAAGTAACACCCTGTACATACAGAAACACACTACATTTTTGGAAGTGGTATCATTGAAGGATAACAAAATGAACTAAAATTTTGTTCAGTTTAAAAGTTAAATAGGTGCAGAAATGTTTTATTTTAAATGTAACTATCCTAAAACTACCAAGGATATTATTTGTTATTAGATGTTGTAAAACTTGTTTTGGACTACTTCCAAAAGCATTAACTTTCCCCTCTGTGGCGATGTTCAGAACAACTTTAACGAACAAATCCCTTATGCCCCTCTGGCTCGCACAGATGTGTTCATTGTTGTACGTCGCGAGCCTTGCACGTGCACTACCCTACGCTCGCCGCCGCTTTTTTTTTTTCCTTAATATTACTGCTCTTTTGTTTTTGTTTTGTTTATTGTCATATGCTGCTCCTCTTCAAGTGTTAAGAGAAATCTCAGCGGGAGAGATTTTGCGTTTCTCTTTGACACAAGAATTTATATTTAAAACCCTAGCACACGACAAGCTATATCTCCCCTCCGAAAATAAAACAAAAATGCTCCAGAACGTTTTTCCTTTAGTGTAACTCTTTTAGTTAAAAGCAAGACAATGACATTACATGTATTAATATGAAGTTCAGGTGAATTTGTCATTGCCGGTATTATAAATGTAGAGAACACGTTCCAGAAATGTTTTGTGTTTAACCTTCCGCTAATTACGAAGGTCTGGTAATAAATAACTAAAGATGCGATGCTAAAATCCAAGCCATCTCAAACTAATAAACTTCTAATAATATTAATTGTTGCAGAAAGGGGTGGATAAACTGGGCCACCACTTCCGACTACTCTTTCAAAAGGCAAATAATTGTTCACCTATTTATTAAAAGACATAGTTCCTTGGTTGATTTAAACAATGAAATCATGACGCCTATGAGTAGGAAGGCCTTTGTTTAGTGTTTACTACTGAGGTACCACAGGCAATCGAATGCCTTAACGTCTAATTAAAAGTAGTAATAGCCTTTTCATCGCTAGGAAAAACTCCTGTCCAGCAACATGGGAAAGGAGCCCGGGCTCGCCAGTTGACAAGCGAAGGCCACACATCTGAAACCTTTTGAGAGTATATTGGAAGTACAACTGTTAAAGTGCGGCATTCCAATGTTTTGTATGAGTGTAACTATCACACCATGGAAATTACTTTCAGCTGTAAAGACAATCATCATTGTAAGTTTATAAACTCACATGGTGTTAGTAAGGGGGTCTGCTAAGTTCTGCGTGCATTCTGTCGTGAATATTTCAAGATCGCGTGGTACGAGGGTATGTCCATAAGTTTCCGGTCTCGCCGATAAGGATTGTCGCCTTCACAAAACCTTATCTGGTGTCATACCTTATCTGTTAAGTAAATAATTGTAGCTGTAACGCTCTGCTGTGTTCAGTAGTTCAGATATAGTTCACAAAGAAGGTGATGTGTAGAAGATTTTGACATATTCAAAATGGACTATCAACCTGTTATTAAGTTCTTCACAAAAGAATGACTTATTACAAATGAAATTAAACAGCGACTGGACGGTGTATATGGGGAAGCACTCCCCTCATATTCTACCGTAAAAGAATGAGTCGAGAAAGCGTTGAAGACGAAGAGCATGCAGGTCGGCCCTTGGAGGTGCTCACTCGTGAAAACATCGCTCTTGTGGAAGGAGAAATTATGGAAGACCGGCGGCTCAAAGTTACAGAAATAGCAGCAAGGTTAGGCCTTTGTTAAACAGTTCTTCGAAATATTCATGAACATTTAAACATGAATAAGGTTAGTGCAAGATGGGTGCCTACACTTCATTTCTTAGTCCAAAAGCAGCAATAAGTCATCTGTTATCAGGCGTTTTTGGAGCTTTGGTGAGGAGATGAAACTGTGGTCCTCTACTATGGTCCCTTTTACAAAAGAGAATCAATGGAGTGGCGTAAACCAGGCGAAGCACCATCTCTAAAGGCCAAAGGTCAACCAAGGAGATCATGGCCACAATCTTTGGGACTGTGAAGGAATACTCTTCATTGACTTCAAGGAGAGGAACACCACAGTAAATGGGGAGTACTATGCTGGTCTACTGCACAGACTACGTGCTCCCATCAAAAAGAAAAGAGTAAATATCGGTTGTATTCTTCTTAAACATTCCCATAGAATTAGCCTATGTTTGAAAGCTTTTTCGGTTTTGTTCCGCAGTGAACAGATGCGGCATCCATCATGCGCACAGTTTTTTCATCTGCAATTCTTTGAAATGAACCCTGTGCTAACTCTCGCACGTTTACCCCTCGTTCAGCTGCCAAAACATTATCATGGACTTCATCGATGATTTCTGGTCTCACAGATGATTTTGGAACTCCAGGACGTGTTGCATCTTCTGCCACGCTTGAAATCATTTACCCAAAGCGAACGGTTTCATAGGAAGAGCATGCATCACTCAAAGTAGCAAATATGTCACTTGAATTTCCTTTGCTATTTTCCCTTCCAGAAAAAAGAATTGTATCACACCAGCAATTCTAACTAAATAATTTTTCCCTGTCAATGCACTTGTTTTAACAACATGCAAACAACTAATTTACATGGGATTGAGTTGTGACCTTTGAATATCTAGTTGCTGTTGCCCTCTGTTAGTAAGCGAATCAAGTTACATAACAAACCATCCTCGCAATACGAAGGGCATTCAAAAAGTAATGCAATAGGATTGGTATCCACAATATTGAGGACTGGTGTTGCCATCTCGACGGTAGTTGAAGTAAAGTTTTGTACCGCTAGGAGGCAACACTAGCACATCTGATGAGTGAGAGTTTAAAGTTTCATGCAGCTGGGTAGATGTGTTGAGGTTCTATAGTACTTTTCATGATACTCTGTGTGTAGTGTGTGGCGATTTTACAATGGATCTACGATTAGAACAGAGAATGTGCATCAAATTCTGTGCAAATCTCGGGAAAAATATTTCGGAGACCCTCGCAATGATTCAAAAGTATTTGGGGGACAAAGCATGATCCGTACACGTGTGATTGAGTGGCATACTCGGTTCAGGGCCGGTCGTACAGCTATTGAAAACGATGCTCATACCGGTAGGTTCGTCAGCTGCACAACGCCTGGTATTGTTGCCACTGTTCAACATCTCTTTCCTGAATATCGACGTTGAACTATTGAAGACCTTGCTTATGAAGTGCAAATTGGTTGTTGGACATGCCAAGAATTTTAACTGATGAATTGGGCATGCATCGTGTCGCCCCAAAATTTGTGCCAAGGATCTTGACTGCTGATCAGAAGGCGCAGCGTGTTGAAGTTTGCACGGAGCTTCATCAGGCCGTATCCGATGACCCAATCTTCTGGTCCAGGGTCATCACCGGCAACGAGAGCTGGATGTGCGCTTATGACCCTGAGACAAAACAACAATCCTCCCAGTGGAAGAGCCCGAACTCACCAAGACTAAAAAAAGTGAGGCAAGTGAAGAGCAAAGTCAAGAGCATGCTCCTGGTTTTCTTTGATACCAAGGGGATTGTGCACAAAGAATTCGTCGGAACAAATCAAACAGTGAATTCCACATACAACTGTGACGTTTTACGACGGCTCCGTGAAAATGTGCGGAGACGGCGGCCCGAACTTTGGCGACAAGGGAACTGGCTGTTGCATCACGATAATGCGCCCTGTCACAATTCCTTATTCATCAGGAGATTTTTGACGAAAAACAACATGGCGGTTTTCCCCCACCCACAGTACTCGCCTGATTTGGCACCCTGCGACTTCGCTCTATTCCCCAAACTGAAAATCAAGTTGAAAGGACGTTGGTTCGACAAATTTGAGAGGATTCAAGAAGAAACGCTGTCTGTGCTAAACAGCCTCAAAGAACATGACTTCCAAGATGCACATGGGAAATGACAGAATCGCTGGGCCCGGTGTATACGTGTGGAAGGGAACTACTTCTAAGGTTACGGCGGTCATTAGTCTCAAAGTAAGTTTTCGACCAGATGGCAGCACAGTGCCGAATATTCTGGATACCACCCGTATATTTTATTTTCCAAGCTGCTTACAACAATTTAAATACATAATATTTTATGGACAGTATTTTCAAACTTTAGCACACAATCTCATAAAATTTCATTTTCTTCTGTGATACACGGCTTTCAAAATGGAATCTTTGATAATTTCATATGTAAATAAACACCAGCAATTTAATTTCTTTTGTTGGGACTATCAGCAATATTCAAATACGCATAAGAAATGGTTACGGGAACATGCGGCGGATAAAATCGCTGTAAATCGCACTATACACTTTCATCATCGAAAGAAAATCAAAGCAGTTTCTCTCCAGGCTGACGCATGTCACAATGATTGGACATTCTTAGTTGATTGATTGATTTATTTATGGACGCTGTTTAACAGCTCAGGTCATCAGCGTCCCATTCAACTCAGGGCGTGAAACGGCCGACAATTTTTGCTCAGAGGCCTCTCTTTCAGGCTTGAGGTTCTTTTTGGTGCCGCAAATATACGACACGGGACCCACGGCTTTACTTCCCTTCCGAAGGAAGCCACACTTAGGATTTTTACGCCCGAAAAAATCCATCGGTCCTGGGTTCGAGACATTCTTAGTGTCAAATAACAACGAAAGTGTTCATTGTTCAATTTCATATCTTTAGGCTGTTTTAACACGATTGTCCACTAGTTAGAATACTCACACGTTTGAGCTAAATGCGTCACTAGAACCCTAACTGATGAACAATTATAAGGAACATGAATCCTTACAAACAGGTACCCAAAGTTCTTTTCCTTTATGACAAAAAGTGTTCATACACAAATTTGTACACTCTGTACAACTGATCATCAAACCTTGGTGAATTGTCTTGTACAATATTTTTCTGTTAATTTGACAAATCTTTAATACACTCATATATTATCTTTCTTTCTGTACATACAATAATTTGTGTTTTTGAAAATTAGACTTCCGTTTTACTGAAGCTATCAGATAGATTCTTATCGATTTAATTCAATTACAACCGTTATTGTCAACCGGTGTAGTGGTGCTCTATAGTATAATGCGTAGCTAAATTTTAGGGTTTAAAAATAAACTTACAGACATCAAAATGTTTGTATACAATGTCTTTCATACAAAGCCTTTAACAAAATTAATTTTATTTTTAGGAAGACTGAACCAGTCAATACCTGCAACAATACCAGAGCAATTTTTCTGCCTGCCTAAAATTCGAGTGATGTTCGAAAACTGCAGCAATGGTTTTTTTTAATAGTGTTTAACGCCCGTTGTCCTTACTACCGAGGCACCACAGGCGGTGGACACTGATGATACATGAAATGTTAAATTGCGAAAGGATTTTTTAAGGAAGGAAACTTTCCTGGCCTAAGTTTAGCGTACCTCCGCGACATTTTCCATTTATGAGGACTGAGGAAAACCTGAAAAAAAACTAAGTCTGGAAAAACGGCTCTGGTGGGAATCGAACCCCAGACCTTTCGCTCACGAGTTCCCTCCTTAACGACCTCGGTCACCCGTAGCAATGTTGATTTTGTAATAAACATAGGGTCAGTATACATTACTTTCAGCTTATATGAGGCAGAAGTAGAGAATTTTTAAAATTGTCTTTAACATCCGTTTTACTATGAAACAGGATTTTTGAGTGTGAAGACGGATTAAAGGTGAAGATGATTTAATAAGGTTACTAATGATGGTTTGTCAATCGTGTTTGGAATTTTGGTATTAGAGGAGAGGAAGCAGATTCAAATAAAAGGTTGTCTCAAGGTTGTACAGGGGATGCAGTCACTGGATTTTGGGTTACGGGGAGTTGAGGACCTCGAAATCTCCTCTGCAGATCCCGTCTTCCTGTTCTCGCGGCTCCCGTCTTCACGCCTCGTTCCCCGCTCCAATTAGTCACTAGTAGGCAAAACTCCTTACTGCCCAGCGTTAACTGATAAGACTAGTGCTTTTTGGGAAACGCCTCGGCGGTCCTCAGGAAGAAAAATTGTAAGGGTGAGTCCAAAAGAGAACAATGGATCAGTTACAATCACTAGTATGTATATGTTTCTTTATTGAAGCACGTTTTATGCCTGGAAAACCACTACTACACTAGGTGGATTCAAATATTTATCTCACTAGGCTAGAAGTTTGCTCAAAGTAGCACAAGAAATTGAACGGTAAATAACTACAATGTCACTGTATTGAATATTACTTGAGTCCGTGTTGTAACCACGCGTCTAAGCAATCTGAACACACTGACGAATCTGACGAACATGACCCCACTGACTGACCACTGGCTGACTGACTACGAACTTGCGGCGTTGCGATGATTTTATTCTAGTTTAGTCGGTCGGTCTTCCGACGCCGTTATTATTTAAAGTTCGCTGAAATTCAAACATTTTGATTTATGTTCTTTCCTTCTCATTGGTAATTTAAATTTCACGTCTTCTAGGCCTTTGTCACTTGTTGCGTCGGTTCTCTGCCCTAACTACGCAACGGATGCCATAGGGGATGTTGAAATGTCCTTGAGGAGGAAACTAGGCTAACGGTTCTTAAAAGAATTCTGTTTTTCTCCCCTTGCGTAGCCTTAGGAAACTCTCCAAGGTTTTATGGTCTTAGGTCAGAGCAAGCCATAAGTCATCACTCCTCCTTGACAATTTCGTGGAACGCAACTTTCTCTGTAATATCCAGGAAACTGTGAATGCTACGCTTTTGTGAGAATTATATTTGATGCCTATATGAATTTTTATGTTATCACTTCTGATTAGTTTAATTTTGGGGGATATGGGAAATCCCTGTTTCAACTACTGTGGCACCACAGGCGGTGGACAGTGATAATACATGAAATGAAATGGTATGAAATGGTACAAGAAAAATAAACAAAAGAAAGAAAGGCTTAAAAATTTGGAACGAAAATATTGCGCAAATAATAAAAGAAAAGAAAGAAGCCTACATAAAACACTTGAGTCAAAAAACAGAAGAAACCCTAATAGAATACAAAAGAAAAACAGCTATTGCAAGAAAAGAAGTAAGAAAAATTAAAAGGGAATCGTGGGATAAATATATAGCAGACTTAGAAAATGATGTACATGGTAACCAACAGAGAGCCTACAAAATTCTAAAGCACCTAAATAAAGAAGAAAAAGATGATATAAAATTAAATAGAATAACAAGTGAAGAATGGTTACAATATTTTCAGAATTTGTGGACAAAAAAGAAACAGAAGAAGAAAACGAAGAATTTACAATGGAAATAAATGAAGAAGTGGACCCTATCACATACGAAGAGCTACAGCTTACCTTAGATAAGAACTGCAGGAACAAAAAAACGCCAGGAATAGACAATATTAACAATGAACTAATCAAACATGCCTCAGAAAAGCTAAAATATACATTACTGGCATTGTTTAATATATGCTGGAAATTTGGCTATGTCCCAGAACAATGGAAAATAGCATCAATATGCCCAATATTCAAAAAGGGGGATAGAAATAACTGCAGTAATTATAGAGGAATAAGTATATTGAATGCTTGCTATAAACTATATGCAGCAATAATAAAAAATAGATTAAATATCATAATGGAAAATATAGTACTAGAAGCTCAGAATGGGTTTAGAAAAGGAAGATCCTGTATCGACTGTGTATTTGTCCTAAATCAAATAATTGAAAAACACAGAGAATATAATATTCCCACATATATGGTGTTTTTAGATTTTGAAAAAGCTTTTGACAATGTACATAGAAATACACTATGGCAAATAATGGAAAACAAAGGCATACCAAAACATTTGATAACAATAATTAGAGAGCTATATAAGGACAACTTGATAATGATCGATTCAAATCAAAATAGAACAGCGACAATAAATAAGGGAGTTAGACAAGGGTGCCCATTATCACCCACATTATTTAATTTATATATAGATGACATTGTCAGAGAATGGCAGAATAATTTAAATGTACATTTTAAAATAAACAATATAGTTTTAGATGTAATGTTATTTGCAGACGATCTAGTTTTAATAAGTGGCTCAGAATTAAATATGCAAAAAGCTCTATTTCAACTAAATAAAATAAGCCAAAGATATAAAATAAAAATATCACCAAATAAAAGCAAAGTAATGGCTTTTAGAGGACCAGAAACAATAAGAGCAAAAATAATAATACAAGAGACAATATTAGAACAAATAAACTGTTTCAATTATCTAGGCTGCAGCGTCTCATACACAAAAAATGATGATATAATAAACAAAATAAATAAATTTAACCAAATATGCGGCACCATCAAACAAAACTTAAAAACCACGAGGAAAGAGACAAAAATAAAATTTTATAAAGTGATGGCTGTTCCAGTTTTAACATATGGGTCTGAATGTTGGAGAATGACCAAACAAATAGAGAAAAGGTTAGAATCAGCAGAGATGCGCTTCTTAAGACATGTAGCAGGATATACATTAAAAGACAGGAGAAGAAGTGTAGATATACGAGAAGAACTAAGAATCTTTAATCTAATAGAAAGAATTAAAGAAAATCAAAAGAACTGGAAACAACATGTGGAGAGGATGGAGGAAAATCGCTATAGTAAACTGGTTTTAAGATATACACCAAAAGGCCAAAGAAATGTTGGCCGACCTAAAAGAAGATGGACAGAGCAGTTCTAAATTGTGAGACCGGAACAAGCCAATAAAGGCTTAAACCGTGATTGATGATGATGAAATGGTATGTTGGGAAAGAATATTTTTTGTAAGCAAGGAAACGTTCCAGGCCTAAGTTTAGGGTACTTCTCCGGCATTTGCCATTTATGAGGACTGAGGAAAACCTGGAAAAAAATCTCAGTCAGGAGGCATGGTCAAAGTTGAACCGAAAATCAAGAGTAATGTGTAGTATAAAGTTCTGTAAACAGATGTGACTCACATGCATTATGATAGCGTTGCTGTGTGACAGGTAAATCAACAATGAACAAATGAAGCCAAGATTATCTATGATGTTCTGTAAATAGATGTGACTCACATTACGTTGTGCTATCGCTGCTACAACAAAATAGAGCCAAGATTATCGTTTGAACAGCGCAAAGTAATTTTGAAGTGTTATTGGAAAACCGAGAATGTTGAAGTTCAAAGGCAATGGAGACGTGTGTACAGAACAGAACCGCTAACCTGAGTAATAATTGCACGTATTTGAGACAAATTTGAGACTCATGGTACCGTACACCGTAGAAAACCAGCTACACTGGCAGCACTTCGGGAAGAAATTGAAACGGCACGTGCTGCAATCCCTGAGGACACTTTCGCAAACGTTGCTCAATCAGTAGTTCAACGTACTCAGAAGTGTATCGACGCCGATGGTGGGTATTTTGGGCAACTGTTGTAACTGTAAAAGTCTAAGATGATTAGTGCTGTTCATTTTCTGTTTGTGCGAATTCAGTTTTGTTATGTTAACACAGGTTTTTCTTTGCTTGATGTGTGTTTATATGTTTGGCCCCCCTGTATTTATGACAGGGTTAATAATAACATTATTGAACATATCAATTCATGTGAAAATTGCATTTCTCTTTGCACTAGTATTAGCCAAAAATTAAATTGACGAGGGAAGTGAAGCAGGCTGCATAGCAATGCTTTGTTTGTTAAACAGAAACACTTTAATTATTAGAATTGTTCATATGTGATTTTTATAATGGATGTTAAGTACGATTGTTGAAATTATAAAGGTAAAAACATGACAGAATCTTTGGAGGCCGAGCATACCAATTTATTGCTGCGTTGGTTTTTTATGGGTAAGACATTGATAGAAGTGATACAATTTAAAGACCACCTTATTATTATGTTTATTTATTTATTTCCTTATCTTTTTCTTTCTTTTGACGAAAAACTATAGTTTTTATTTATCTTTTGGTAAATAAATTTCGTTATGCCAAATTATCAAATCTTTCCGAACGTTTCGAAAGTCTGAACTATTTAAATGCAAGAGTACAACACAAAACCGACCACCTCCTTGGTCTAGTGGTTAGCATTGCTCCCGACACCTACTTAGACATTTTTATAAGTTCGGGAGGTCAGGAACGGGGTCCACCCAGCTTCGTGAGGACAATTGGGAAGCTGCCTGATGGAGAGGGGGCGTTCTTCGATCAAGAAAGCTGCGTGATAGGCGATCGGCAGGGTGCCGGTATGCTGATCACGTGCCCCCCTGCAATACTGTACTGTATCAATGAAGTCGTCAGACGGAAGTAGAGAATGCAGAGGTTGCTGCGGCAGGCCAAGGCTCACACGAGAAGAGAGAGAAGACAACGGAATATATAATATGAGCTGCAAACAATGTTGAGGGATTGAAACAAAAAAAAGCTGTTTTGGCAGTCTTTAGATATGGGGGTAAATTATTGTGCTTTCCTTTAATTGTGAGTTTTGATACATTTATGCGCGATGTCAATATTCCATAATCAGCATTTCCATTAACAAGGGTGTAATTTAAACAGAACTTCAAGATAACTTGACATACAGTGGAACAGGCCGATCGCAGACTTCACATTAATATCAACAGCTCTTTTTCATAAACAATAGAAAAAGCAATTTAGCAGACATACGTGTAGTTAGGTTAGGTTAGGGCATTTCTTTGACGCCGAACAAAGATAGGTAAATATAAATTATGTGCACGATAATAACAACATTCACGCTTTAAGGGTAACCCGGAGTTGGTTGGTTAGACCAACATGCTAAATTACTTCTCTTTCGTTCCTCGCTGAATCTTTGCATTTGCATCGGATCGAAAACATGTTTTGGACTCTTATGGTTAACAAAAGAGGTTGACAACTGATATAACATCTGATAGGATGTAGGAGACATCAATAATAATAGTAATAATAATAATAATGTTAATATTCAATTTATCTACAAATAAGAAAAAAATGTGCAATATATTTAATTATATATAAAATTTTGGTTTCTTCTGAAGAATATGAACAAATACCCTTAAATGTTTTAGAAATACACGCAAAGTACATTCATATGTTATTTTAAAAAGACACTCCAAAGGAAAAGCAATTAATTGTATTAAATGAAGCAGATTTTTATTAACATGCAGGAATTTATGTTTCCCCCCCTATGTTACTCATTTACTCATATTTTCATGTGAGACTATAAAACTACCCCATTCACGCCCTGAGCTGAGTGCTGGTGTGCGTCTTCTTCACGACAACGCGCCTGTACACACAGCTCTTGTTGCATAGGAAGCTGTGATGAAATGTGACTTCAAGGAGATCGACCATGAACCTTTGGTCATGATCTTCTAGGTTAGCCGAGTGACCTTGGCCTTTAGAGGCGGTGCTTCGTCAGATTTGTACCATTCCATTGATTCTCTTTTGGACAATGGATCATAGTAGAGGACCATGGTTTCGTCTCCTGTAACAATGGTTTACAGAACTTCTCTCATTCGTTGCCACGGCAGAGATCCAAAATGCCTGATAACAGATGACTCGTTGCTGCTTTTGGACTGCGGAAGGAAGTCTAGGCACTAACTTTATTCATGTTTAAATGTGCATGAATAATTAGGACTGTTGTTTTAGAGAGGCCCAATCTTGCTGCTATTTCTGTACTTTGAGTCATAATTTCTCCTTCCACAAGAGCGATGTTTTCAGGAGTGAGCACCTCCTAGGGCTGACCTGCATGCTGTTTGTCTTCATTGCTTTCTCGATCCATCCCATTCGAAAAAGTTTGGTCCATCCTTTTACGGTAGAAAATGAGGGGGTACTTCCCCAAATACACTGTCCAATCGCTGTTTAATTTCATTTGGAGTAAGTTCTTCTTTTGTGAAGAACTTAATAACAGCTCGATACTCATTCTGAACATATCACAATCTTCTACACATAGCCTTCTTTATGCAACTATAACTGAACAACTGAACACAGCGGAGTGGAAGTTATAACTGCAATTATTTACTTAACAGATAAGGTATGACACCAGGTAAGGGTTTTGTGAAAACGACAATCCTTATCGGCGAGGCCGGAAACTTATGGACCTCTCTCGTATTAAGAAAGTTACTGTACAGTGAGAGACCTGTCCAGTTACTTCAAGGTCGCGCAATTAATTCTCTAGATATTTAAAACTAATACCACACTTTCCTGCGACACCTTGTTTGAAGATATTTCCTATTTGCATTCTTCTGTAAAAATCATAATTTGAGCAATATGCTCTTTTAATAGTAATTTACTATCTCATGTCCTTACGCCGCTCTTGAGTTAGACCACTTTGAAACAGAAGAAGGCCTGCGGTGTACGCCCACAGGATATACAGTCAGCCGCGGGAGGTGATTCTGTCACCAGATTTCCCTTCTGTTTAGAAAATGTTCGCTTTATTCTTATTGCATTTATTTTTTGTGTATTTTTGCAGCTTGCAGCTTGCAAATATAAGTGCTTTACTTTTTTATTCCTAGTGAGGATGGATTGACGAACGTTGTTTAGTCGAAGAAAATGCATTAACTGCAATGAAAGATATACAGCAAAAAGTTTACAAGATCCCAAAGTACCAGCAGAAAACTGGACGGCTGTCAAATGTTTCATCCGTTGCTCCCAAATTATTTGTAGCAGTGGTTCTGGATCTTTTTTGAGTCATGGACCCCTTTCACCATTAAAAAAAGTCACCCCCCTTATCAATATTAAATTTAAAGTACTGTGAACATTCGGTTAAAGTTACTTTATGTTTTAATTTACTTTTACTATTTCACTCATGTAATGTCATCTTAATATCGACCAATGAAAAGGTAACAACATTTTAAATTTTGACCAATCACAGCCGGATTTTGGAGTGAAATTGTCGAAAAAAAAATTATAAAATCCGTTTTATCAAGCGACGTGTACTTGTCTTGTAGTCAGTGTAGCCCACTCTATATCTCCACTATATCGGTAATTCTTGAATACGCATCACTGACCACTTTTGCTAGCAGGTGGTGGGAAGCTAGTGATAGCAACAAAAGCATGGACAATCGACAATCATAACGCAAAATGGAGGGTTCTTTAAAGCGTTTGATGATGCGTCAAATGTGCAAATTGATCTTATGCTTAGGAATTCCAAACCACAGAATACAAAGAAAAATAGAGACACTATTATGTTATCTTTTTTTTTTTCTCAGTTGGTATTAGAAAATCGAAACCATAGCGATTGTAATAGTCGACTTTTGTCCATTTCAGTTTCACAGTTTCTGAATAGAATATATATTCATAAATATAGCAGATGTTAATATTCTGTGCGCGAATTTCAAATATATATTATTTTAATTCTTGTTCTATTCATGAAATAGTCCTAAACCCGTATTTTGCTCTTTTCTACTGGCATTACGGACAATCGGCATTCTTCTGTCGCAAGATTGCTTGAAAAAGTTAAATACAAATATACAATTATTACAAATTTTTTAAGTCAAATTTAGAGGAATTATATTTAGTTAAATTCTTATTTTATTCATGAATAGTTCTAGTAAATATCACTCTACTCTAGGGTCTGATTTTTCCAGGTAACTCACTACGTTCGTGAATCTATCGGTAATCTCAGACCCTCTCGTAATATTACTTGTGATTGTTTTGTAGGCACACTTTAAGAATTTACTACCAAAAGAATATGCCAATGAATTTTAAGACTTAAATATTAACAATTGTATGTATTCACAGCAATTTTAAAATAAAGCGTACTTTAATAAACAATAAAATCTATGGAATGACAAACTACCGAAGGTTATTTTATGGTTATAAGGCGAATTTAGCTTTTAATAATATTTCATGGATTACTAATAGATAATATATTGAGAGATACTTACTAAGGCCCAATGCAAGAAATTTTATCCCTTAAATGCATTCTTTTTATTTGAAATATAATTTAAAATCCTACTTACTCTGGGTGGAAATCAAATGTCAAAAATCAAAATCCTGCCATTGTCTTTACACCGATTTTATTTCTTACTTCCAAATCATTCTCAGTTGCAGAAATTATTTTGACAATCATCAGAAATTTAGCCAGATGCCAGTTTAAATGACTTTTGCGCTAAATTCGAATCTTCATTAAGAAATTCAGAAAAATATTGATTCAATACGTTTTTCATGGTTTTAAAATTGTTTACAATGGCATTTTTGGCCAAGGTTGTTAACGTTTGGTCCTGCTAACCTACAATAAGAATATATCACAACTTTTCAAACATTGCAATGTTACTTACTTTGAATTTCCTTTTCAGTTTTCCAGATGGTATGTCACTCATCGATGAGTTTTATGTTCCTATTCCTTCCTTACATCGGAAGATTTAATATATTCAGTTTCTAAAACGCTCATCAAATATACATGACGCATGATGCATTCTTCATTATATGTTTAGGTAGATGACACTTGTATATCTAATCTGGTATCAACACAGTCAGTATCGTTCCAGAAGTAAAGCTTGCATCATATATGACATAGGTAGCGACATGATTTAGTACAGTGGTACGATTTCTCAAATACCGTCGGAAAAAACCGATTGAAAAACAACTTTTGAGCAAAAAGCAGAATGAAAAAGAAGCAAAATGGATAAGTCATAAAAAACATTTACTAAATTTAAAGTACGAATATAAATGAGACATCTTGTACGTGTCATAAAAACGCAATACGTAAGTAATCAAAGCAATGTAAAATTGCAGGAACGTTTCACCTTTTCCCCTGCAATCTCCTGACCACGACGGGCGGCAAGCTGTAAACTCTGAGTGGGAATTCTGACATTAAATACCCGCTACGACAGTCTGCCCTTACTGAGGTTTCTTTTCAGTATTTCCTCGGTCATCTTAAATAGCAAATGCTGGGGAGGTACCCCTAAACTTAGACCTGGAAGGTTTCCTTTCCCTGTTTATCACTTCATCTCATATATCATCAGTGTACATCGCTTGCTAGGTTTCATAAGAAAACAACGGGAGTCAACTTTATTAATGGTCCCTTCTGTCTGTTCTACACGATTTGGTTGAGATGAGAGAGTGCAGTTACGCTAAGTTCTGTTGTGTGTCATGAGATTTGGGCTAAAGGCGAAACTGATCAAACCTACAAGGGAGATGCATAAGTTTCCGGCCTTGCCGATAAGGATTATCACGTTCACAAAATCCTTATCCGGCGTCATACCTGCTAAGAAAATAATTACAGCTGTAACTTCCGCTCCGATGTGTTCAGTTGTTAAGATATGGTTGTATAAAGGAGGCTATGTGTAGAAGATTGTGACATGTTCAAAACGGAGAATCGAACTGTTATTAAGTTCTTCAGTAAAGAAGGCCTTAGTGCAAATGAAACTAAACAGCGATAGGACAGTGTATATGGGGAAGCATCCCCCTCATATTCTACAGTAAAAGAATGGGCCAAAATTTTTCGAATGGGTCGAGAAAGCATTGAAGACGAACAGCGTACAGGTCGGCCCTTGGAGGTGCTCACTCCTGAAAACTTCGCCTTTGTGGAAGGAGAAATTATAGAAGACCGGCGACTCAAAGTTACAGAAATAGCAGCAAGGTTGGGTCTTTCTGAAACAACAGTCCTTCGAGATATTCATGAACATTTAAACTGAGTAAGGTTAGTGCAAGATGGGTGCCTAGACCAATTTCCATAGTCAAAAAGCACCAACAGTCATCTGTTATCAGGCATTTTTGGAGCTCTGCCGTGGCAGCGAGAGAGAAGTTCTGCAAACCATTGTTACAGCAGATAAAACTATCTTTCTCTTCTATGATCCCTTATCCAAAATAGAATAAACGGAGTGGCGTAAACCTGTCGAAGCACCGTCTCTAAAGGCCTAGGTCACTCAGTCAACCAAGAACATCATGATCACAATCTTTTGGGACTGTGAAGGAATTGACTTCATTGAGTTCAAGGAGAGGAACACCACAGTAAATGGAGAGTACTACGCTGTCTACTGCACAGACTACGTGCTTCCATCAAAGAGAAAGGCGAGGAAACATGAGTGTTGGTGTGCGCCTTCTTCACGACAACGCACCTGTGCACACAGCTCTTGTTGCAAAGGAAGATGTGAAGAAATGTAACTTCAAGGAGATAGACCATCCACCCTATAGCCTATATCTAGCTCCCAATGACTATTTCCTCTCCTCAAAACTCAAGAAGGTCCTTCGAGGAAGGAAATTTAATTGTGACTAAGAAGTGATGGGTGCTGTTCATGCCCATTTTGCACACAAGACTTCTGACTATTTTTGGGGGCATTGAAAGATTAATTCAAAGATTTGAGAAGTGTATTGCAATAAAGGGTAACTATATTGAAAAGTGAAAAATAGTTGTAACGTGGGTATCTCAAACAGTTATGTTGTTCCTGGTTTAGTGATAACCATACTTGCCTTCTAATCTCAAGATCGTGGGTTCAAACCCAGCCAGAATCGATGGATTTTTTCAGACGTAAAAGTCCTAAGTATGGCTTCCTTCGGAAGGGAAGTAAAGCGTGGGTCCCGTGTCGTACATTTACGGCACGATAAAGAACCTCAAGCCTGAAAAAAGAGGCCTCGGAGCAAAATTTTTCGGCCGTTTCGCGCCCTGATTTGAATGGGACGCTGATTAGCTGAGATAAAAGCGTCCGTAAATAAACCAAATCAACAACAAATCAAATGGTTACATGTTCGTTTCTTCTCAAAAAGCTAATGACAGTAAACATATTTGTATGCAATACTTACGACGTTTTTAGGCATTTCGTCGCTATGATTCTGAACTCAAAATACAAAGTAACGAATACTAACATAAGGATCTTCAAATTACAGTCATGCTAGAGCATGGTATCTGCTCTTTAGGGTGCACAAATGTGATTCTATCTCAAAAAGGGGGGGGGGGAACAAAGCTCGTGTTAATTGGGTAATGAAATGCTCAAAAATTCCACCGAGAAACTGCAATATCCGTATACAATCATAATATATATATTAGCATAAACCTGAAAAACGGAATTCCACAAAAGCTGTTCGTTCACGAAGCAGTCCCCAGGAAAAAACAAAAAACAAATAAAAATATAATAAAGTTTATTTCTTCGGTTGTACTGGACATGTCGCAAGCATTCCTTTAGATGATCGAAGAACAGTTAATGCTGAATGGTATACAACAATTGTTTGCTAGAAGTCATCGACTATATCAGGAAAAACAACCGAAAACGTTGCATCATTCTTCATCATGACAATGCCAATTCTCACACAGCACGTAAACAATTGATTATTTGAACAAGAAAAACACGGAATTAATGCCTCACATCCCGTATTCACCTGATTTATCGCCTGACGATTTCTTTTTGTTTCCGAAAAATGCGTGGACTCACTACCTCAAGAAGTTGTCGAAGCTTTAAAAACCACGATTTTGAGATACCAGCTTCAGAGTGGAAAAAAATATCGAGAATTGGTTTGAACGCATGCAAAAGTGTGTGAATCTTAAAGGAGAATGTTTTGATAAGGAATAAAATAGTTTGATCTAAAAATTCTTATTCTTCCCTAATTTTCGTAAAAGTTCGTAGCCCTGGCGCAGAGGGTCTAGATAGATTCTAGCAGAACAAAATGAAAAATTTATATTTACCAGCAAACCTGAATGTTTATCACTGTCAAAGTTGAAATAACCATAGTGGGCCACATGTTGTGGTTTAGAAGGAATATATTTTCCAGATCCTATTGATTTACTATAAACAAAGGAATCAATTTTTTTTCCATTTCCATTTTTAACGTGTTCTGTGGCGGTGTTGTTCATGTGCTGTGAAAGTAAAACATTTCCAACAAAGCACATATAAAATACTTGCTTATTTGTGGGTTTTCGGTTAAACGTAAAAACAGTGTTTTAACTAAAGTCAGTTATTAACCAGATAGATATACAGGGCGTGCCAAAAGTGTATACACACTATAAGCAAAGAAAAAACTGCGTAAACATAATTCTGAATTAACTGAATTCACACAAACAGAAAATGATGAGTACTAATCATCTTAGACTTTTACAGTTACAACAGTTGCTCAAAATGCTCGCCATCGACATCGATACACTTCTGAGTACGTTGAACTACTGATTGAGCAACGTTTGCGAAAGTGTCCTCGGCGACTGCAGCACATGCCGTTTCAATTTCTTCCCGAAGTGCTGTCAGTGTAGCTGGTTTTCTACGGTATACAACATCCTTAAGAGTTCCCCATAGGTAAAAGTTCAACGGAGTTAGATCCGGAGAACGCGGTGGAAACTCAATCGGACCTCTTCGTCCTATCCAGTGACTTGGAAGATTGTCATCAAGGTACGCACGTACATCTCGGTGATAATGCACCATCCTGTTCGAACTAAAATTCTACATTTCCATGGTGGGTAAGATGTGCTTATCACGTTCAGGTACATTGGGCTAGTTGATAATCTTGGCTTCATTTGTTCATTGTTGATTTACCTGTCACGTAGCAACGTTATCATAATATATGTGAGTCACATCTGTTTATAGAACATCATACTACACATTACTCTTGTTTTCCGGTCCCACTTTGAAATATATTAAATAGATGTCTACTGCGAAAGTGTGTATGCACTTTTTTTGGCACCCTCGGTATTTATAAACAGTAAATAATTATTTTCCATTGGTATTATTGTTTAAACAGGTTTATAAAACACTTAATTTCCATTTCATGATAAAGTTTGAAGCATATTATATAGAAAAGTTTTTAGCTTATGGCACATATCGCAATTCTTGCTATAGTGTACTGTAGAAAATAAATTTTCTTCTCATAGCCATCTCGGTTTAAATGTATTATTAAAGAAATTATTATAAAAATGCATTGTTGATTATTCTGATTGGATAGCCAAAGGGATATTTTCCTGATATTTGCAACGGTGGATCGGAAAGTAACGCACGATGATTTTTTCTGCGTTGATATTACGGCTAGGATGTTGAACTTTCACCAAGATATAGTTTGAAACTTTCATTACTTTCATTTGTTCTCGTGTGTAGCTCTAGCGAGAGAAGCGTGAACTATGCAACAAAAATGGCATGCATGTTACTGTCTTCACTTGTGAAGAGTAGCGAAGTGTAGTGCGATTTTTGTGGGCTAAAGGGCATGACCCGAGTGAAGTCCACAGTGACGTGTATGGGGACGACTGTATGGACCGTAGCAATGTCTCCAGGGGTGTGCATTCTTCAAAGAGGGCCGTGATAATCTTTGTGATTCACCGGTAACAGCTGCAACCCCGCAGAATGTCACAGCCGGCAATTCTGAACGACTGGCGGATTGCGAGCCTTATCTCAGCAGTTCAACATTGCGGTGTACGATATTGTGAAGTTTCATAAAGTTAGAGCTTGCAGGGTGTCTAAGAACCTGACAGACAACACAAGGCCCAGCTTGGATCACTTATCGCGTTACTCTGCAGAAGGGCGTGACTCTCTGAAGGGAATCGTCACTGGTGACGAGTCGTGTGCGTAGCTCTTACACGTCCGAAACAAAGCAGGGGTCTCTATGGAGTGGAAACTTGTTGCTTCCCCAGTAAAGAAAACATTCAAAGTGACTCCATCTGCTCATAAAGTGCTTGTGACAGTGTTGTGCGATATGAATGTTTTATTGGCGGAATTTGCTGAACACAGGACCACTGTGAATGCTGCAGCCTACATTAAAACTCTGGTAAAGTTACGTCGTGTCCTTCGTGACAAACGCCCTAACATTAATGTTGATGATGTCAAACTTCTTCATGACAATGCTCGTCCCCATATTGCTGCTGCTGTTCGAGAGAAAATCAACAAATTTGGTTGGTAGATGCTCCAGAATCAACCATACAGCCCAGATCTACCACCGTGGGACTTTCATTTGCTTGGTCCAATGCTTCGCGTCAGATGCAGCAGTGAAAACAGCAGTCCGCAGATGACTGTACTCCAACCGAACACCGAACGGGCTCCTATGAACACGGTATTATGAAACTGGTATCACGATGGGAGAAATGTGTTGAGAAAGTTGGCGACTATGTAGAAAAATAGACAAAAGATGTTAGTTCATTTGTTTGTAATGGTGGCTATTAAACTTTTTTATGAAAAAAAATATTGTACGTTACTTTCCGATCCACCCTCGCATAATGCGATACCCATTCCAACAATGGACTCCTATCTCTAGAATATCAGAAGTAGAAATTTCGTGCAAACTTTTTGTAGAAGATAATTTCAGAAAAGAAAGAATTATGAAACACATTTTACAAAAGTATTCACAGGAAAAACTTACCCTCGCAACAGAAATATCTGCGAGCTTCTGGTAAAAGAAATTCTAAAACAAATCACGCAGACCACACTAATGAGAACCACTAAATGCAAAAAGTCATTGAAATCCAGTATCAGTTCTATTTTTGATTAAAAAAGATTGACAAAAGATCAATAGAGTAATACACGCGAGGGAGCTAAACAGAGGAACTCGGGTATTTATCCACTCGCAATAGCGTTAGAGCATCCAAATCAGAAAGTATTGTCGTAGCAACTACTTGTGCCAAAGTACGAAGTAAATAACGAGACAACGCACCTGCTATCGCGCAACCTCATTGGAGGAGGTTGGTACTGGAATGCAGTTGGCCTTGAACCTTCAAGAGCAGCCCCGTTCGTTTCGTCTTTCAGTCTGCTTTAGTTTGCCTGTGAATCTTGGTCGTAGACAACGACGTTCTGCAGCAGTGCCCCGAGGATGGCGAGCTTAGGATTCGAGCAGCGCATTAACCACGTGAAATTGAAAAAGTCGCAAACGGAATGTTTTCATGTGTTAAAGGAGGTGTTTGGTGATAATGTTATGTCACGTGCGCGAGTGTTTGAATGGCGCAAAGGGTTTTCAGATGGTCGGGAAGAGGTTGAAGATGATGAGTCGATCTGTGAACTCAAGAACTGAAGTAATCGTTCAGAAAGTTAATGAAATTGTGCGGAAAGACGGACGTCTGAGTATTCGGGTGATTACAGACATGGTGAACATGAACAAAGAGACAGCAAGACAAATTTCGCATTATGAATTAAACATGACAAAAGTTTGTGCAAAACTTCTGTCAGGAACAAAAAGACCATCATAAGAGCATTTGCTCTGATGTCCAGAAAGCGGACTCGCTCACACATGTGAAGAAACATGGATCTTCCGGTACGACGCAGAAACAAAACGCCAATCGATGCACCGGAGGACTCCCACATCGCCAAGAATGAGCAAAGTCACAACTGAAGGCAATGCTGATATCAGGAGTGTTATCATGACTGAGTGGGTGCCTGAGGGTCCTAATCAAGTTGAGGGAAAGAGTGAGAAAGAAAAGATTGGATTTATGGAAGAACACGCATGGATTCTGCATCAAGGCCAATCACCAACCCCCAATGCCGTATCTGTGAAATAGTTTTTAGTGGACAAGCGCATTCCTGTGCTCGAACATCCTCCGTATACACCACATCTGGCCCCCTATGACTTTTATCTGTTCCCACAAGTGAAAAGTGCATTGAAGGGAACACGTTTTCAGTCTGTTGAAGAGGTAAAAGCAAAAACGGCAGAGTTGTTGAAGAAGGTGACAATGTTGACTCACAGCATTGCTTTGAACAATGAAAGACACGTATGGAGCGGTGTATAGATAGGGGAGGGGAATATGTTGAAGAGGATAAAAGTCAGTTGTAACTTTGTTTGCAACAAATAACATTTCTGACACCAGCCTCGTTATTTACTTGCCACGCCTCGTAAACTTATAGTACCCTCTAGACCACATTATCACTCATCTCGCATCATCACAAGAACGTATAATTAGATCTAAGATTTAACCTCGGAGTTTTAGGCAAATGCCTATTTAGTTCCTTTAGTAAAATGTGCAAATATAGATATTTTCAATTTATGGAAAATGATTCTAATTGGTTGCGTTTTTATAGTGCCTAAAATGACCCAAAGTGGGATTTAATGCCTAATTCTGGCTTTTTGTGTCTAAAACTACCTAAACAAATAATTTTAGGAATTAATTTAGTTTACTTAGAAAGTATTATTTTTAAATTTGCCTTGCGTACGGAACATTGTTGTGTGAAGTCTAGGGGTGACTTCTTGTCAACAATGAAAGATCTCTGGGCGCGCAAACAATTAACATGCTTCTGATTAATGTTTTAATTACCATTGAATGCTTCAATGACAATGTACAATACATAGCTTAAATTTCATTTCTATGTAAATAGTTTGTTGCTCATATTCTGTATGTGCTAATTATGTTACATAGCAGTGTAAATAAAAACAATCTCAAAATACAAGTATTGGAAAACTTCTTTAATTCATTCCTGGCTGGAGGATTACAAGGGGAAAATAATTTTGTCTCATTTATATAAATATACACGCACAGACCTGAAGTTGTTGTTGTTGTTGTTGTTGTTGGTGTTATTATTATTATTATTATTATTATTATTATTATTATTATTATTATTATTATTATTATTATTATTATTAAGAGGTTAGGTTATATAGTTATTTGAAACTCAATTTGAAAAAAAATTAAATGAATTAAAACTATTAATTCCGAATTATGGTAAAAGGCATTTATTCTTTAAGATTTAGCATAAGAGAAAAGTTTCCATTAAGCATCATATAGACGGCGCAAAACTCATAAAAAAGACAAAGAAAACAAACAGACAAACAAACTTTACTGACCAAAAGTTTTGCAACTGATGCTTTCAATTCAGATCTTTGCACTGCTTTGGTAGCAGCTAATATTCCATGTGTAAATGTTTTGATGGGAGAAGGGGGTGAAATTACAGAAGTGGGCATGAAAAATGGAACAAAATATAAGTTTACTCGTATAACATCTGTGTCCGTGGAAGATCAAAACAATTTTAACACACAAAAGGCACAGCCTAACTGTTGAAATTTTGGAGAGAATCTTTATAATATATTATGCTGCAAATTATGAAATCAAATAACACGTGATGCTTATATCAAACTCATAAGAAATATAAAAATACTTTATTTCCTGCGCAATTAAAAAAGCGGTACTTAACATAATCATTATGGCCCATTTTAGATGCCAAAAACAAATGTTTTTTGCCTAAAATTAAATCATTTTGTAACCATTTTAGGTGCCTAAAATATCAATTTTTCATGCCCAAAATTCCGAGGTCTAGCGATCAGTAAGGATGCTAACTTCAGTCTGTTACTTAAATGGGGAGGTGACGGCAGTAGTGGGCGTAGCCAATATAACCTTTTTTACCAGACGAAGATGATATTTATAGACAATGCAACTTATTTGCAACTTCTTTAGTACCTTTGCAACTTTACAATATACAATCTGAAGGATATGAAATAATTATGTACTGAAAAATTCCAAAAACTTCCTTCAACAAGGTTGTGGGGGCCTATAAAACTATTGTTTCAGAAAGAAACTGAGGAAATAGCCACAAGTGCCGTTCACCTGATTGAGTAAAACAATATGGCTACCAAAGTAAATACAAATGAAAATTAATGATCGATGACAAAGTGTGTGATGTCTTGACCAATATGTGTTCGCATACATGCTATATAGTTAGTGCTGCACCAAAAACTATAATGTTCCATCAAGAGAAATTAAGCAGCATATTAAGAAATATTCTTGTGGACTAATTATCTGCATGCAACAGAACAACGAGTGAAAAAGTTATTCTTACTGAAAGGAAGCTGAAGATAATAAAATATCTATGAAAAGATCAGCCTATAACTGAAGAAACGGAAATTTAAATGAAAATAAGCTCTCCCTTTTTCAAGAATGTGGCTTTGTGTTGAGATACTACCAGATTCAGCAGTGAATTAATCAGTCGACTTTTGGCAATTCTTGGTGCATTATCATTATCATTAAAAGTTTGCCTTAGATATTATGTCTCTGTCTTTATTCCGAATAGTTCATGCCACTAGCAATACACAAAACTGTCGTTAAGGACACAGAAGTAATTAAACAAGTTATACCCGTAGAGAAAACTTTAGAGACAAGAACCAAACATATAAAAACGGAGATGGCCATGCCAGAAAAATATCTCTACAAGTTAACCTACAAGATGCCCTGAATTTTCTGTTGTAATATTATATCGAACTCCTCTCCCATAAAAGAAGAGGTAAACACTACCATTGACGTTTGGAAACTGATAACGAAGTCAGAACACAAGAAAAAACTATTTGACGACAGCCATGATGATGCTCACAGCAATACTGGAGACAAAACCGCAGGAGATTTGTAACCAGGCACTGCATTAATGTATTTTATAAGCATTTGCTGTTTTTATCTTAAATATATTTGTTTATTTAATAGCTCATATTTTAACAGAATGCAGTAATTTATTAATAGCGTTTAACGCCGGTTTTTTGCTGCTGAGGCAGGCGAACACTGGTGACATGAAATAAAATACATTGGGAAAGGATTTTTTAGGGAAGGAAACGTTCCAGGCCCAAGCATTTGCCATTTATGAGGACTGAGAAAAATCTGGAAATACCTCAATCAGATAGGACGGGAGTTCGCGCCGTAACGAGTTGGCCACCTGTGGTGGTGAGTGCAGTAGTGCTAATTAAGCCTTCAAACTGTGAATTTCATCATCATAAAATTCCAAGACATAGATAGAGTGTAAGAAAATGGCAAATGTTGCAAGTAACTCAGTTAGTACAGGACTTTCTATTAGTACTGGGACAAAGAGAAACATGTTATATGTTCTCTTCATGAATAAAAACATTTTAATATCAAAATACCGCATTTAAGCGAACCTAATACTCACTTTTTATCCAAATGTATTAAAATTTTGGTGCGCATTGGATTCGAGTACAAATCCATTCCGTAGTTCGCCCGTAACTTCATTTGATTTTATCGTTTATTACGTCATGGCTGCAATTCCTGAATTCTTACACGAAATGGAGGGTAAACAGAGAAGAACATCTTATGATGCTACTCTCAAGAGTAAGGTCATTCTTTATACTAAAATAAATGATAACAGAAAGTAGGAAGAGAGTTCAATGCAGTTGAGAGCAAGTTTCGCTTGTAGCGGCAACGGAAATTGACATTATTTGCACTAAAGCTAGTAGGAAGAAATTCACTGGTTCTCGCAAAGGAAGACATCCTGACATTGAATAAAAAGTTTTGGAATTCTTACGTGAAAGGAGGAAAAACAGGCAACCTGTGACTAGTAACACCACAAGAAACTTTTTCTTCTTTGACTTACATCAGCTGTCCTGGTAAAAGCAGGAGTAATATTGCTCCAAGGTGAAACAATAGTCCATTTATATATTCTGAATGTTTTATGAAACAATCGTGCTTTTATCCTAACTAAGTATTGTAATTATAATGAAGTGCTTACTCTCTATCAACTATTAAAACAATAAGCCGATAATAAATAATGTTGTTCCGCCCAATTGGTTCATTGTGCGGCGTCTGGAATGGAAGCGGACCATTAAGGGCACGTACAACTCCCCTGGCTTCGGGATGTTAGCAGTCACGGCCTGTAGATCTTGGTCGCCCGGTGTTCTTCCTCACCTCTTTCGCTCTTCCCTGAGGTGCCCTCATTAGGGGTGTAAGCACAAAGGACCAGCCGTGAACAAAGCATGTATCGAAAGTATCCTCCACTCCAATGCATAGTTTTTCACGTAACTAATAAAATCTTCGAGAGAGAAAACTTTCTTTGGATTATAAAGTCACAGAGTCTGTAAATCGGTGCTTTATAGAGGTCGGTTAACACTTTTTCCAGGATGCTTTAGAAATGTTACATCATCTCTGGCGAAAGTGCGTCAGTCTTCAAGAACAGCATGTTGAAAAGTAAGATAAAAATAAAAACTTTACATCGTCATAGATGTACTTGCAAGCTTGAAGTTTACAGACAGCTGCGTTTATGTAAATGCTCAGGTAAACAATTACTATAGCAACATTTTCTGTTTACATGCGTTTACGATACATTTCATTGTTGAGTGAACCTCAAGACGTTTTAAGTCATATTTGTATGTTAAATACGAGGGGTAGTCATAAGTTTTTAATTTCACCTTGAAAAAATCAAACTGCAACCATGAAACTTGGTGATGGTGTTAGTCCTATTCTACATATTCACTCTTCAATACGAAGCTTTTTTCCCCAACTATGGATGGTGGAGACCTTGGTTGTAGGTGTCTGCATTTTGACTGTTCAGGAAACGTTCCACCTCGAAAATTACTTCGTAGCCATTCTGGAAATGCCTGCCACGCAATGGTTTCTTCATCCGAGGAAAGAGGAACAAGTCACTGAGTACCATATTAGGAGAATACGCGGGATGAGGCAAAATTTGATAGCCCAGAGGAGCAGCTTATGTGGCTGTGTACTGTGCAGAATGAGCTGGGGCGTTGTCGTGGAGCAAAAAGACCCCCTTGGACAGATTCCAATGACGCTTCGTCTTGACAGCCTCTCCTAATCCCTTTGGAGATTTCGGCAGTATACTCCTGATATGGTTTGCCTTTACGAGCATAATTCGTTAGCACTACACCATGGTAGTCCCAGAAAAAAAAAAAAAAAAAAAAAAAAAACCGCTCAGCATCACGTTGCCCAATAATGGCTGGGTCTTTTGGCGATGGTAAATCCACATATTTCCACTGATATGTCATATGATGATGCATTCCGTACTCTTTCCCAAGTCAGTACAGATTGTTGCATCACTTCAAACACATCTTCAAACGCAGAAAACGAATTACCCCACGATACTCCATTTTATCAATGGGCTGTACAATTTTGTTTTGGTTCCTCTAGCGGCGAGCTACGGTATTATGGCGCGGGGATTTCAATGTGTACCAGGACTGCAGGCATGCAAACAACTACAAAAAATAATTATTTAACTTTATTTTTTCGAGGTGATAATTAAAACTTTATGACTACTCCTCGTAAATTGTTTGAAATTTTGCGAATTGTAAGATTGTATTGAATTATAGCCAACCTTAGCCTGAGGATTTGTTAAATTCTAACATATCTAATTATGATGACTCCAGTATCAACGTATATCGTGACATCTTTTGGTAAGTTCCCAAAAAATCAACTGCTCTGCTTCTGCCAGTACTCAACACGCTACATTAGCAGCCTGATTTACTATCTTCGGCACCTTGCACTAATTTCAAGGGTCGGTCTGCGTTTCCATTCTTACCATTATGCAGCTATCTTTGTTATTTATTACCCAACACGTGCGTTAAGGTTACGTATGGCGTGAACTACTCTACCGGACCAAACAAAAGAAAAAGGCTCTTCCCATATGTGCCTTATAAACCACAAGTGCTCTTCTAAACTCGGGAAAAAATAGACACGGAGAAACAACAACAAAAACTGTACACGTTTGAAGAATGCAGTTCACTATGGAAGATGGCTGCATAGTAGAACCACGTAAGTGCTGCCAGCCTTTGAAACTCATGTTAGTAACAAGAGAGCATCACTCAGCGAGCAAGATGTAGGGGAGGAGAAAGTAATTAGGGGGCACTGCTGCCACTTGTCCCTCCATGTCAGTGGTAGAGAAAGCTGATATTATTTTGTTTCTTCATATTTTTCAGTGGCTAACCTTTACAGTACCGTTATCATGTACTTATGTTGTTGTTGCATTCACTTACTTCGTTTATCATCTTGCACTGATTTCAGAATAAAATTGTGCTTTCCTTACATTACAACGATTTACCCGCTACCTTTACAAATCCGCTATCAGTTTATACGAAAAGATGATTATTATTTCGTTTATTTACGCACGCTCTTTAACATCTCAGGTCATCAGCGCCCCATTCAATTCAGGGCGTGAAACGGCCGACAAATTTTGCTCAGAGGACTCTTCTTTCAGGCTTGAGGTTCTTTTTCGTGCCGGTAATGTACGACACGGGACCCACGGCTTTACTTCCCTTCCGAAGAAAACCATACTTAGGATTTTTACACCCGAAAAAATCCATGGGTCCTGGTACAAAAAGGAGTCTACCTGTTTCTAGGATTCGCCCAGGTTAAGAGTGTGTATATTATTTAATTGCATTTCTGTTTTTTTTCCTCCCAGATATCCGTTAAAATACTGCTAGAATCCCAGTTATGTTGTCCATTCTTCTATGTTTTAAAAACATTTTTTGTTCTGTATCTTCTTGACATTTCACTATTACGGAGCTTAATTTACACCCATTTGAACTTATTTCCTCGTCTTTCCTGTAAGTGATAGCAGGGTTGATAAAGTACATAGTTCACTTTTTTATTTATATGCTGTGCAGCCCAATGATGAATATTTTCGTAATGCTGCTTTGATGTGACGTCATGATTTACATTATTGCTTCTTTTTTTATTTCATAAATTATTATATACAGTTATACTTTGTTTAGTAATTTTTCAGAACTGTTAATAAAGTTTGATAGGTTTTAGGTTACATTCATTGATTTGTAATTTAAATTACAAATAAATTGAATACTATATGAGGAATTTTTGAAAGTGTGTTTTTTGTAGTGTAATGGTCTAGACGCTTGACTTATTAAAATGGCATGGATTTCACTCTGCTTCAGATAAGTTATTCATAAGTTGTTAAAATGTACTTTAACATAATTAGAAGCGTATAAGTTAGTAGAAAATGTGGTAAATATGATGTTACGAGTGTAAAATACCGACAGTGAATATTAGATAGATATAGGAAGTGAAGATATAGGGACACATCTATTAGATCAAGTAATAAATTCCGTTGTAGGAAATCACTTTATTGCAAGAAGGGCTTAGGAAACTGATGATTGTATAGTAAAGCAGTTGCTTTTCATTTTCACTGTTCAGCTCAGAAGTTATTTTTTTTGAAAAGTTAACAAAGATGTTTATGTGTTTTGATCAACTAACACGACAGACGAACTAAACATCACGCTAGAGAATTTGTAACGTAAGCAAATTAACAACCAGAAAGTAAAAGAGATATTTAACAATTTAACTTTGTAGCTGGTTTGATTATAAATTGCGATACTCAAGTTTTTGTTGAATAACAATCGTGCTTAAATACTTTTCAACGAAATTCTCATGTGTAGTACTCACACATATTCAATATGTATAAAATCAATTGTCTTACCCCATTGACCCTCACATATGAATGACTGACTGAATCTGCTTGGCTATCCGTCGATCGCAACATGCATTATCTCCCTGTGTAAACACGTCACCGCTGTCTCCAAGATTCTGTTACATAATATCAAGGGTGCCAAAATTATAAATACATACATTCACAGTAGACATCTATTTAATATATTCCCAAGTTGGACCGATAAAACAACAGTAATGTGTAGTATGATGTTCTGTAAACAGATGTGACTCACATTACAGATAGCGTTGCTACAAAAAATGGAGCCAATATTAATGTTTGAACAGCGGAAAGCAATTTTGAAGTGATATGGAAAACCGAGAATGTTGTTGAAATTCAAAGGCAATGGAGACATGTGTACCGCGTTCTCCGATCTAACTCCGTTGGCTTCTACCTATGGGGAACTCTTAAGGATGTTGTACCGTAGAAAACCAGCTGCACTGGCAGCACTTCGGGAAGAAATTGAAACGGCATGTGCTGAGGACACTTTCGCAAACGTTGCTCAATCAGTAGTTCAACGTACTCTGAAGTGTATCGACGTCGATGGTGGGCATTTTGAGCAACTGTTGTAACTGTAAAAGTCTAAGATGCTCATCATTTTCTGTTTGTGTGAATTCAATTTTGTTATGTTAACACAGTTTTTTCTTTGCTTGAAATGTGTTTACGTTTTTGGCACCCTCTGTTTAGATACTCTCAATCACTGTCCAAGCTGACCGACGGATTGAATTTGCGCTGCTGGAAGGTCATTCTTGAGCACAATAAATCGGGAGTATTTCTCTGTAGCCAGTTCCGGGTAAATAGCGCCTTGAAAGCTGGTGCTGAATTCAGGTGGAAGTCCCAGCACTTATTCTTCCGTAAAGGTTTTCTTTTTATCGTAGGTTCAAGGAGGTCCCTTTTCAGATATTCGATGTTATCTTTATCCCTTTTTGACAGAAATTACAGCTCACTCCCCAGTCGAAGCATAGGCAACTGTAGTTTTCTTTTGTGGCTACATTTTTTCTTCAATAAAAATACATTTCAGTGCCCGTTGTTAGTTAAATTAGCGTCTGCATCTTCAGGCTTGGAGCTAAACTGCTCAGTACTTCAGTGATAAGCACTCAATTCAAGAACATCTCTCAATAATCTGAATATTAATCTCCTGAAGATGTTTATCTCAGGTGCGGCAGGAACAACGAATCATTAAATCGTGCATTATTGTTGGTCACCGCTTCTTAGAGAGCTGATGTTTGTACCATTGCGTAGAACAGTTCAAAGCATTTTCTGTACCCCATATTACATGACCTTGGCTGCTCGTTCCGCTGCACATACTTGGCAGTCAGTATGGGGTGCACGTTGAATGATCATGTGCGTTTGTAATTGAAACGTTTTTCAAATATGGTAATTGTGGCGTAAAAATGCAGTTTTTGTTTCGGCAAAATTTCGACATCGGTGGGAATGGACAAGCTCCGTCACGGAAGGCGATTACGAGATGGGTCAGACAGTTCATGACAACATCTGCTTGAAACAAGAAGCCAACTGCTAGGTCACCTATGATTTGCACTCCATAAACACGGCAACAGTAAGAGCTGCTTTAGAGCAAAGTAAACGTAATCAGTTCATCCGCATTCCTAAGCTCTTAACATATCGGATAGCAGTGTGCGTCCGATGAATGCCGACGAACTGATCGCGTTTACTTTGCTCTAAAGCAGCTCTTACTGTCGCCATGTTTATGGAGTGAGAACCGTAGGTGAACTACCAGGTGACTTCTTGTTTGTTGCCGAAACAAAAGCAGCGTTCTTACGACTCAATCACCGCACTTGAAAAACGTTTCAATTGCAAATGCACCATGTTCGTTCAACCTGCACCCCATCCGACTGCCAAGTATGCAGCGGAGCGAGCGGCCAAGGTCATGTAATATGATGTACAGAAAATACTTTGAAATGTGCTACGCAAAGATGCAAACATCATCTCTCTAAGCAGCCTTGACCAACAATAGCGCACGGTTAAAATGGGTCATTGTATCTGCCGCAACCTGTATAAAATGTATTTTTTGCCTTTATACACCGAATATGAGAGTCACTGCTTTGACCAACGTCAGAGCGCGGCGTCCGGCTATCCAAAGTAAAGTGCAACACAAAGTTTAGGAACCTTGCTCCAATCCAACAAGTTCTGAGTTTCTATTGTTATCGCTTTCGACTAAAAAGTAAAACACTGTCATGAAATACCTGGAAAATTTTCTAGCGTATCATTGTTACTTCCGTACATAAAGAATAAGAAGAAATTAAGGATTTCCTATTTCTCATATTATTAAGAACAATTAAGGGTACCTTAATAAATAAATAAATAAACAAATTCCTCCCCCTTCCGCACTCGATCTCTGTTGGCACCAAACAGTACTGAAAGAGATTCCAAAGACGTGTCAACGTTGTTTTCCTGAGCGAACCCCGGTACTCCTCATTCTTCACGTGTTTCATTAACACAAGATAAACAAGGTGGTGTAAAGCTGTAATGTTAGTTCCAGTATACAAGGTCATCATTGCTTGTCCCGTACTGTAGCAGTTTCCCTGAAACGGTGCACATTGCGGTACACAAATTACCTGTTGATTTTCAGGTTCTTAAGGAACTAAAATATCTCAAGTGACGACTTTCCAACCCTATCAGAACAATCGGAGCAGGGTATGGCATTAAATATAAGTACGAAGGTATGTCCACAAGTTTCCGGCCTCGCCGATAAGGATTATCGCCTTCACAAAACCCTTATCTGGTGTCATACCTTACCTGTTAAGTAAATAATTGCAGCTGTAACTTACGCTCCTCTATGTTCAGTTCAGATAAAATTGCATAAAGAAGGCTATGTATAGAAAATTGTGACATACTCAAAATGGAGTTTCGAACTGTTATTAAGTTCTTTACAAAGGAAGGACTTACTCCAAATGAAATTAAACAACGACTGAACGGTGTATATGGGGAAGTACCCCCTTCATATTCAACCGTAAAATAATGGGCTAAACTTTTTCAGTAGATGGGTCAGGAAAGCATTAGAGACGAAGAGCTTGCAGGTCGGCCCTTGGAGGTGCTCACTCCTGAAAACACCGCTCTTGTGGAAGGAGAAATTATGGAAGACGGACCGGCGGCTCAAAGTTACAGAAATAGCAGCGAGGTTGGGCCTTTCTAAAACGACAGACCTTCGAATTATTCATGAACATTTAAACACGAATAAGGTTAGTGCAAGATGGGTGCCTAGACTTCTTTCCTCAGTACAAAAGCAGCAACGAGTCAGCTATTGTCAGGCATTTTTGGAGCTCTGCCGTGGCAAAGAGAGAGAAGTTCTGCAAATTATTGTTACAGGAGATGAAACTATGGTGCTCTAGTATGATGTCCAAAAGAGAATAAATGGAGTGGCGGGCGTAAACCTGGCGAAGCACCCCCTTTAAAGGCCGGCCAAGGCCACTCAGTCAACCTCATACAAGATCATGGCCACAATCTTTTGTGACTGTGAAGGAATACTCTTCATTGGCTTCAAGGAGAGGAACACCACAGTAAATGGGCAGTACTATGCTGGCCTACTGCACAGACTACGTGCTTCCTTCAAAGAGAAAATGCGAGGAAGGCTGAGTGGTGGTGTGCGCCTTCTTCACGACAACGCGCCTGTGTACACAGCTCTTGTTGCAAAGGAAGATGTGAAGAAATGTGACTTCAAGGAGATAGACCATCCTCCCTACATCCCAGATCTAGCTCTCAGTGACTAATTTCTCTTCTCAAAACTCAAGAATGGCCTTCGAGGAAGGCAAATTAATATTGACGAAGAAGTGTGAGATTTGTTTATGCTCATTTTGTAGACAAGACTTCTGAATATATTTTTTTTTTTGTAGGGGGATATTGAAATGTTAATTCAAAGATGTGAGAAGTGTATTGCAATAAAGGGCAACTATAATGATAAGTGAAATATAGTTTTTGTCTTTATCATACTTAGAAAATAGTTAGGCCGGAAACTTATGGACCTACCCTCGTACATGTCCAGTTCTTTCTGAGTGTTCTTATAAGCCGTTTTCCGCGAGGAGAGTTCTGTAGTGTCATTTTTGGTAGATGATCTTCCATTTACATCTATTATTATTTATGTTGTCTAGTACGTTGATCAATGCAAGCTGTGCTAATATAAATTCATGTTGTAGACGGTTTCGTCTTGTGACTTCCGAAGTGCACGGAGAAATCTTATTGATGCTCTTCGAGTTGTCTTTCTTTGCTTCATATTACACAGCTCATTCAAATCCGTCAGTATCTTAGAGGATCTTTGTAGACTATCATCCCTGTCTGATTCTAGTATCTGATCGTCAATGTATAACAATGTACTTATTTTTTTTTCTAGGGGCTATTAGAACTCTTTTTGCATTTATAAATATCCATAATTTGACGATATGGTCAATATATACAATTAAAAGTAACAAATACAGTTCGCAGTCCTTAGGAACTTTAAATTTGAATGTTATTTTGTTTTCTAATTTGATGGGTATATAAGTTTCATGTAATAAACTTTGGTCATCACTCCAGTTTTGTAATATAGCAAATAGTTTGCCTATTTAACTCGATTATAAGCTTCTGGTAATCTATGAATAGAACTAGCACTATTTATTATTAGTACAATAAAAAGACCCAAAATATTATGAATTAGAAAACCTCTATAAACACTTTTACATAATATGAATCTCCAAAGAAACGCTAAACATTGATATCAAATATGCATCTCACTTCAAAGCCTAAACTATGAAAAGCATGAACAGCTGTGAAAATTCTGTCAAATGCAAATGACGAATGCATGAGCCAAGTAAACACACAACTCGGTCTGACTTCGTTTTAAACAAACGCTAATATTAAGTGTGGTTTATACTAACTGGAATATAGCATGCCAAAATACTTGCAGTGTTTGGTAGATTTTGTACATTTTGCAATATTAAATAGGGGAATAGTTTAGTAAATTTATATTTTGGTTTAATTTAATTAATTTTAAGTTATTTTTATTATGTTACTTTGGAAAATCTGTAAAATAATGTAGTAGAGATTATTGTATTGTGTAGTTGTAATAATAAATAAAACATTTGATATATACGCCCTGGTTTAGGAAACCCGGTACCACGGTGGCGTATACAGATTTTATTTATTTATTAAAAATATTAGAATATACTTCAGCATACTTTTAAAATAACATATAAATTGTTCAGACTTTCTTAACGTTGATTGATGTTCCCTTGTTATTCTCTCTTTCTTTCGAGACTTGTTTTATTTCAGTTTCCAGCACATCAAACGTTTACTCACATCTTTTCTATACAGCGCTAATGTCCTTGTTTAGCTCTACTAGATGTCAGGTTCTGTATGTATGCCGTCCGGAGATTTGTAAATCATTTATGACTTTAAATCTCTTACGGAATTCACCTTTGGAGTGTCAAAGTGCAGGGAATCCAAAAGTACCAACAGGGCTTGGTGGAAAAGTATAACCCACCGAAAATGAGACATCTTTTCTTGAGTGTGTGACTACGCTCAGTTCTAATGAAGAACTTTGGTCACCCTGTGAGGACGGATACCTCAAATCTGCTTCCTCAACTTCCAGGTTGTTTTGAATATAAGCAATTCTGAGTCAACTGTTCCATTATGACCCCAAACATCCCAAAATAATCCTATCAGAGCCTCAGAAGAATGCGGTCATAACTTTGCTGGTGAGCATATCGTCTGGAACGTCTTTTCCCGAGAAGTTTTCTGGATCTCTTACATGGATTTTGGCTATGATTTCAGGCCTGCAGTGATGAATTATATCCTTAACAATATTGGAAAGAAGTGTTACCTCGTAACGAGCAAGCAACTAGATAATGGTTTTCTGTTTGTTATGATTGGCAGCTAGGCTTCTTCTTTAGCACAAATGTTTGAATGTTCTGTGTTGACTATGCCGATTAAGTCAGTTGATTTGTTGTTATTCCCCCGAATAAGGATGTAACTGGAAATGTGAATGATCAGTGAGATTGCCTTGGACTTCCTTCGATGATAATGATAATGACAATCTTTTCAACTAATGACAGACAGTATTTTTATTCGAAAAAAGGTGAAATTACAAGAGAGTATTCGAAAGCTCAAAGATAACAAACACACATTTGTCCATTATAAACTGACCGAGGAAAAAGTGTGATATTACTGAACGCCCTGTATTTCATTATTGAGCGTAGAAAGGCAGTAAGTTGTTAGAGAAACCTTATATATTTTAATGCACGCATCTTCAAAGTTTAATATTATTTTGTTTTTATTTATAGTTTCACCCATCTTTTTAAAATGTTTAATTTAGACATAATGTAACATTATCTGAAATTATATCGGGACCTTTATATAGAGTACATTATTTATAGCCATATTGCTATATAACCCGGTACTTACATAATAAATAAGCTATTGATAATTCATCATATATTGATTTTGTGTCTTCTTCTTCTTCTTCTTCTTCTTCTAATTATTATTATTAATTATTATTATTATTATTATTATTATTATTATTATTATTATTATTTATAACTTCACATGTTCTCACAATGATACTTTGAAACAAATACCGCCACGGGTGGCCGAGATGTTAAAGCACGGACTCGTGAGCGGGAGGTCTGGGGTTCGAATCCCGCCAGGAACGTCCTCCCTGACTGAAGTTTTTTCTACGTTTTCCTCAGTCCTCATAAATGGCAAATGCCGGGGAGGTACCCTAAACTTAGGCCTGAAACGATTTCTTCCTTAATAAAAATAAATCCTTTCCCAATATATCATTTCGCCTCAGTGTCCATCGCCTGTGGTGCCTCTGTAGCAAAAATAGGCGTTAAATACCATTCATTCATTTGAAATAAATTACTGTATCTTAATTTACAGGCTTTTGTTTACTTAATTCACATTTCTTCATTCAATGTGAAGCACTGCTTTTTTAATTGTTTGCGTTTTCTCGCATCACTGGATGCGAATTCGAAAAGCAGAAGGTCCGAGGGTGCCAGGTTAGGGCTCTAGGAAATGTGCAAAAGAACTTTTGAGCCAATTTTTTCAATTGCTCCCAATATAGAGTGAAGGAACAGGACCCAGAATTGTTACGCTAGACCACGCACCTCAAGGTCAGGCCTTTCAAACAGAAACTGAGCAGTAGGGGTGCTTAGCCGATGGAGGAGAGAGGAAACTGCATAAGTGACGTACACTAGATAGCCGAAAGACACTTGTGCACTGGTTACCATGAAATATGTTTACCCATGCTTCGGGTTATTGATGTCAGGAAGTGTCATATTGCAATTGAATAATCAGATCGCAACTGGACAATGCACATGTGTAATGAAATCAAATGTAGGGGATATCTGTTAGTGGAATAACACTGAAACAAGTGAAAGTCCGATGGTACAGAGTGCGGATATTTTAACAATTCATTTTCAGATTATTGATAGCATTCACTGTACGCTTTTTTGCATTTTTTCTTGACCGGAGATGTCAAGATTGCATCGGCGTATTTTACTTTCTGGTTCATAATGAAACACTCAGAACTCGTCTTATATCATAGTTCGAAAGAGAAGAGCGTCCATAAATAAAAATAAGTTCGAAAGAGCCGCATAATCTACAGGTTGTGATAAATCTCTGCTGTACACACCTGAGATAACCGAACAGCTGTCTTGGGATGCATCTCCAACCTATTTCTGTACCCGAGGTCATTTGGATTTACAGTACGTAGAAGCAGGGTTCATATTGAATTCTAAGGCAATTTCATCAACAGTGATATGCCTGCAATCACAGATTCACTACTCCATTTGCTGCTTGTCTCATTTGCAACGCAAACCGGTTTCCTATTCCGGTGTTCAACACTTTGAGTTTTGTCTGCTGTTTAAATGTGCACCCATTCATACGCTCTCCCCTGACTCAAAGGGACCTGTTTTACGAGATATTGTGTAGGCGTACTCTGTTCAATTGTCACGGTCCTCTAAAATATCAACATTAAGGTTTATCTACATTCCAGGAGGTTCCTGTAAAATGTATGTCGTTCAAAACATGAAACAAATCAAAATGTACAAAGTTGGGTTAAATTAACATCTACAGTGCATTCTTTATATTGCTGGACAGCTCTACTTGCTCAAGATGATAGTAACGTGCTCTATAATGACTACTAACCTCGTTATTAGTGATGTTGAAAGTGGTAGCACACACTTCTGGCATTTTCGGATGAAATTTATAATCACATGCATTCCTCCGTTAAGCATTTCTTGTTCGCTTCTTAGGTTTAGCGTTTAGCGATCCCGTTGTCCTAAACATATCCACCAGACATCTGACAGTTGGAACTGGAATACCAGGAAATTTCTCCTGAAATTGTCCACACACCTGTGTACATGATTCGGTTTTACGTGTGTATCATACATAAATATTCTTTGTTCAAACTTGAATTTTTCGGCTAGCATTTCACTGCACTAATGAGAATAATCTAATGTAATTCACACACGACACAGATAGATGTTTTTAATAAACTTTCACTTTTGAGTTGCACAATGAACGATATCTAGTCTTTGCAACTCGACACGGTATAACACAGCTGATAAACGTAGCCTTGAGCGGGTCATTCGCCGCTAGCATGCTACTGGAATAATACCGAGGTCACCGCAGTGTAAGCGAACTATGCACGTACGCGATCTATATGTTCTGATAAGAACCTAAAACTCATTTTTGATAAGAAATTAAAATTGCAACTATGGAAGTTACACTTTCATCTAGTATGTTCTGTATTTTCACCTTTGTAACGAACTGGTCTTGATTTATAATGTAAAGGTTAATAAGAGAAAGTGTCAGGGAGTGTTTTAAAGTTTTAGTTTCGGAAATAGATATTTACAATTTTTTTTAATTATTTACATCACAAAATCATCGTGTTGCTTTCTTATGTTATACAAAATATTACACTTGATTTCAAAGGAGTTTTCCCAGAATATTATATTATATTTCATAACAGAAGAGTAATACACATAATTGTTGTTTTAACGGTGACTTCATAACGAATATGATATAATGAGCGAAACGCTAGGCTTCTGATTTAGTTGTGGTACATGTTCTGTATGTGCTTTCCAATTTAAGTGTGTGTAAGGCTGAAGACTTAGAAATTTGGCATGTGATTAATTAAATATTAATAGGTACATGTAATGTGGGATCAGGTGCGGGGTATTACTAAGGAATGACATTCTTTTATTTAATGACTTCCTCGTAAATGCTACATGAGAGTGTTCTTATTATTTTTAACAGATATCTGCACTCACTGATTGGTATATATTAGAACATTGGCGGTATATATGTATATCATAAACTGTATGGAACTATTGCAAATATTTTCATAATACAGTTTCTTGAAGTGGTATTTATGAGATGCCCCCCAATTAAAATATTGCCGATATGTATAATCAGTTACATATATCATAAATATTAATGCAATTAATGTGTAAATTTATATGTATTCATGTTAGTAGTTAAGTTATTTGCGTATTTTACGCGTAGTAGAAAAAACTTGTTGACAGAAACTTCAGAAACAAACCAGAAAGTGTAGTGTTTTGGGCTGAACAAAAGAGCCAGATGGCCCTATATATCTTTTGTATATATTTTTGAAAGACGCTTTGGATAAGAAGGGTCGCCATTAAGGTTTCAGGAAAATGTCAGGGAAACAGAACAGGTGAGAATCCCCTCTATTATGTGAAAAGTTAGAAAGCTTACTTTGTTAAAATCTTAAGGCGAACCGTTGTATAACACTTGCTGATCATTGGGGTGAAACAAATTATAGAACCTGACTTAATGGAGCCAAGGGTGAAAGAATAGCTCGAATATAAGGCCTAAAGGAACACCAATCATGGAATTTAGTATAGTCACAAAATTCCAGCACTCAACTGTGGCATAGAGACACTTCAGATGGAGAACGTCTATAATTCTACACAATACTATGAATATTCTAATTAATTATAACTCATGAATTAATCATTCATCCTTCCCCCTTTAATAAAAACTGTTGCATTCTTTATGTGATTGCTGTTAATTTCAGGTTGCAGCAGAAGATGAAATTATATGAGATAATGATACTAAAAAGAAGTATTTTTAAACTGCCCAGGAAACATGCATAGCATGACATAGTAAACTCCCCTCGTTCAATGGCAAATTCTTACTCAATGGAGACTTTTCGTTCACAACCACTTGAAAATGAATTCATTCAGACGCAGGACGGAAAGCTTAAAGTTTTTGTACGACTGTCTAGTAACGCGGACTGGATTTCCGGAGCGAGAGACATTATCATGTTGTCTTGCACCCATTTCTTGTCTCTCATTTCACAGCCTTGACAAACAAGGCACAGAAGCAAAATGAAAAAACGAACAGGAATGCCGTTCCCTTTCCATGTGACTTGAGATGCTGTTCAAATATTACAGTCTTCTAACAATGATGCCATTAAGAAAGAAAAGTATATTTGTAATGGAGTCTACTATTTAAATTTATGTGATAGGTATGCTTCAATTAAAAAAAAGTAGGAAACTGCCACAAAAGTGAGTGCAATTTATTTGTTTGTACTTGCTTTACGTAATAGTCACTCGTCAGGAATAAAATCATGGTATTAACTTGTGAACGGACAGAATATTATTATTATTATTATAATTATTATTATTATTATTATTATTATTACTGTTAATTTGTTACATTGATAATAGTGTTATTTTATTTTTATTTTTCATTTATATATATATATATATATATATATATATATACCGAGGGTGTCAAAAATGTATATACACTTTCACAGTAGATATTTGTTTAATATATTTCAAAGTTGGACCGGAATACAACAGTAATGTGTGGTATGATGTTCTGTAAACAGATGTGACTCACATTACGTTATGATAGCGTTGCTACGTGACAGGTAAATCAACAATGAACAAATGAAGTCAAGATTATCGCATGATTTCTGTAAACAGATGTGATTCACATTACGTTATGCTAGCGTTGCTACAACAAAATGGAGCCAAGATTATCGTTTGAACAGCGAAAAGCAATTTTGAAGTGGTATTGGAAAACTGAGAATGTTGTTGAAGTTCAAAGGCAATGGAGACGTGTGTACAGAATAGAACCACCGTTGGACTTCTACCTATGGGGAACTCTTAAGGATGTTGTATACCGTAGAAAACCAGATACACTGGCAGCACTTCGGGAAGAAATTGAAATGGCATGTGCTGCTATCACTGAGGACACTTTCGCAAACGTTACTCAATCAGTAGTTCAACGTACTCTGAAGTGTATCGACGCCGATGGTGGGCATTGTGAGCAACTGTTGTAACTGTAAAAGTGTAAGATGATTAGTGCTCATCATTTTCTGTTTGTGTGAATTCAGTTTTGTTATGTTAACACAGTTTTTCTTTTCTTTTCTTTTTCATTCATGAATAGGCGGCAGCCCGTATCCACATTAAGAGAGACTACCTTGTCATCTAATCAATGGACGGTTCATGTTTCTCTTATTTTTTAACCGCCACGGGTGGCCGAGGTCGTAAAATCGCGGACTCGTGAGCGGGAGGTCTGGGGTTCGAATCCCGCCAGGACCGTCCTCCCTGACTGAGGGTTTTTCCAGGTTTTCCTCAGTCCTCATAACTGGCAAATGCCGGGGAGGTACCCTAAACTTAGGCCTGGAACGTTTCCTTCCTTAAAAATAAATCCTTTCCCAATAAATCATTTCATTTCATGCATCACCAGTGTCTATCGCCTGTGGTGCCTCTGTAGCAAAAACGAGCGTTAAACACAATTCATTCATTCTTACCTTTTTGTTTGTAATTCAATCATATTTCGAAAAATATGGTATCTATCATTTTTATATATGTGTAATCAATTATCTTCCCAATTATTAAATTTATTAATCAAGTTGAATATACTTAAAGTTTCTCTGGTATTTACACTTGGTGTTTATCTAAACTGACAATACCCGCTACTGATTCTTCGATTCATTTACTATCAACCTTGTATTTGCCCAATTTTCATTACCACATGTGAGCATGGGGACCGTCATCATCTTGTAAAACTTCATTTGCGGTGCATCTTCCTGTTTTAACTTTCAGTGTACGTCGAATGGCACCACAAGTTCTATTAATGTTGGTATTAATTTCTTCATTCCTGCATTGAGACACACTGTATACAAAATAATTAACATGTAAACTTCTTCTGTACTCTGTCCATTGACAACAATTTTGCACCTTTAGTTGGTGTTTTACAAAAACGTGTAATAATATTTGTACAATTAATTTTCCATTACATTGAGCTTCGGCTTCAGTTGGTCTTCCGTCTCCCAAGATCTGATCGCCTGCAAATAAAAGTGTTTAAAATGAAATTTCCGACTTTAAAATATTCAGTTATAACTATTTTGCCATCATTGAGTGGCGTCGTCAATAAAATATTTTAACGTGCAACGTTATCAAAACAGTTTATTTGCTGAATTAATTTTTCCTTTTATTTTAAAATAATATACATAAAATTAAAGCAAGAGCACTTTTTAAATTTTGGTTTTCAAGTATACCTTTACTCCTAATAGTCCAATTTCTCTATTTTTCAGAGACTATTGATTTATTTAAATGGTTGTAGCGAATTTTTGTGAAGAAACAAATATTGGAGCCTATAGAGTTAATTTTTAATTTTGGTTTTCAGGTGATAACCTCCATCCCCGCCTAAGAGGTTGACTTTCCTGAGTTTCAGCAACCATTTTTCTTCTTCCATTGAAATAGCGCATGCGTACTTTCGTTGTGAATAAATACATATATTAATGCTACTAGAGCAACTTTGAGCGATTTTTAAATTACCGTTTAACTCCACTCGTTTTTTCAGGTAACTCCTCAATAATCTGATAATTTTCCAAAACTGCTTTCTTATTTGTATTTGCCGAGTTATTGTTGTAAAAAAAATTACTGATACTGCTAGCGGGGTTTTTAAATTTTAGGTTTCAGGTAACAATCCCGCTCGCTCAAGTAGCACCAATATTTCACAATAAAATGCCGCATATACCTTTTAAAGCAGATAAGAAAAATAGTTTTTGAAAATCATTAAATTTTTGAGAGTGGGGATATACCTGATAAACTGTTGGGGGCTAAACCCAATTTTTAAAATCGCTCTAATTTTTATAAAGGAAACTAAATACATGCCATTGAAATAAAACAAGCAAAACAGTCGCTGAAAATCAGTGAAATTGGACTATTAGCATGAGGGGCTTTAACCAAAAATAAAAATCGCTCTAGGGGCATTAATATTCGTTTTATAACGAAATTCCGTATATAAGAAAAATAGTTTCTAAAACTCAGGAAAATCAGCTTCTTAGGCGAGAATGGAGGGTGTTAACTGAAAAACAAAATTAAAAAATTAACTCTATATGCACCAATATTTGTTTCTTTACTACAAAATTCGGTATATACCATTTAAATAGATAAAATAACAATTCCTAATAAATAGGGAAATTGGACTATTAGGAATAAAGGTATACTTGAAAATCCAAATTAATCGCGTTGGATAAATTAATTCAGCAAATAAACTGTGTTTATAACGTTGCATATGTTTCATATTTAAGAAAGTATCGTAGTGAAGATAGCACCTGTGAAATATTAAAGTAATATGTGTTTGAGAATTATATTTGTATGTAATAGAGTTCTATAATAACCGCCAGAAAACTTTTGCGTTATGTTTTTATTTCAATATCATTTAAATTAAATTTAAAAGTCAATTAAAATGAAACTTTCGTTGTTTGTTGATTCATGGAAATTGTTTTTAAATAGTAACATACTTTTGTTTTATTGAAATATATGAACATCATCTTCTTAAATACAGAATGTAACTCGAAAATTTCTGTTGTTTTTCTCTATTTAAGTGAATGTAACGATATCAATGGGTAAGTTCACAAACATGGCTACATTTAAAAATGTTTAAAAATACCCACACAGTATAGTGTTTATCAGTGGTCATATATTTAATTTAATTAATACTATTCAATTTATTCTTATAGTTTAATATGAATTATTATTATTATTATTATTATTATTATTATTATTATTATTATTACCTTGTTCCCCTAATTCCAAGCAGTAATGCCATGACTTATTTCATTTCATTAATTAATAAGGCCAAATTTGGATTTTATATTCATTTTTATTAAAAATTATTTAACCGGTAAAGGATTACTTAGTTTTTATTAAAAAATTTTAACCGGTTAGGAATTTTAGGTTTAAGGTAGCCCCTCCCTTTGAATGGGCCGACTTGCCTGATTTTTTAGAAACTATTTTTCTTATTATATTTAAATGGCATATACGAGTTTCCAAATTGTAAACAGAATGTGCAAGTACGAGTTAGGTTCATAACTTTTTTTTTTTGAGTAGTGTTTAACGCCCATTTTCACTACTGAGGCACCACAGGCGGTGGACGCTGATGATACATGAGATGATAAATTGGGAAAGGATTTTTTTTTTAAGGAAGGAAGCGTTCCAGGCCTAAGTTTAGGTACCTCCCCGGCATTTGCCAGTTATGAAGACTGAGGAAAACCTGGAAAAAACCCCAGTCAGGGAGGACGGTCCTGGCGGGATCGAACCGCAGACCTCCCGCTCACGAGTCCGTGCCTTAACGACCTCGGCCACCCGTGACGGCACTTCATAAAGTTGTCCGAACAATCCAAAAAGGGGTAGTAACGGCCAAAAGCTGCACAGATTTCAGACTGGATGAGCAATACTTTCCGAATTTAGAAAAGGCTGGATGTGAAGGCGAAGCAATGCAAAATTGGATAGCACTATTGTATATACGAGGGTAGTCCATAAGTTTCCGGCCTAATCATTTTCTAGGTATGATTAAAAGACAAAAACTATATTTCACTTTTCAATATAGTTACCCTTTATTGCAATACACTTCTCACATCTTTGAATTAACATTTCAATCACCCCCCCCCAATAATCCGAAGTCTTGTCTGCAAAATGGGCATAAATAGCATCCATCACTTCTTGTCACACTTAAATTTCCTTTTTCGAAGGTCCTTCTTGAGGTTTGAAAAGAGGAAATAGTTACTGAGAGCTAGATCTGGACTGTAGGATGACTGGACAATCTCCTTGAAGCCACATTTCTTCACAGCTTCCTTTGCAACAAGAGCTGTGTGCACAGGCGCGTTGTCGTGAAGAAGGCGCACACCACACTCAGCTTTCCTCGCCTTTTCTCTTTGATGGAAGCACGTAGTCTGTGCAGTAGGCCACCACAGCGCTCCCCATTTACTGTGATGTTCTCTCCTTAAAGTCGTCGGTCCTGGTGGTGTAGTGATAACCATACTTGCCTTCTACACCCAGGATCTCGGGTTCAAATCCGGCCAGGATCGATGGATTTTTTCGGGGCGTAAAAATCCTAAGTATGGCTTCCTTCGGAAGGGAAGTAAAGCCGTGGGTCCCGTGTCGTACATTTACGGCAAGGTAAAGCACCTCAAGCCTGAAAGAAGAGGCCCCTAGCAAAATTTGTTGGCCATTCACGCCCTGATTTGAATGGGACGCTGATGACCTGAAATGTTAAAGAGCGTCCATAAATAAAACAAATCAACAACTCCTTCAGGTTAATGAAAAGTATTTCTTTCCAGTCCCAAAAGATTGTGGTCATGATGTTCTTGGTTGACTGAGTGACCTTGACCTTTAGAGGCGGTGCTTCGTCAGATTTACGCCACTCCATTGATTCTCTTTTGTACAAGTGATCATAGTAGAGGACTGCTCTCTCGTTGCCGCATCAGAGCTGCAAAAATGCCTGACAACAGATGACTCGTTGCTGCTTTTGAACTGAGGAAAGAAGTGTAGGCACCCATCTTGCACTAATCTTATTCATGTTTAAATGTTCATGAATAAATTCGAAGGACTGTTGTTTTAGAAAGGCTCAGCCTTGCTGGTATTTCTGTAATTTTGATTCGCCGGTCTTCTATAATTTCTCCTTCCACAAGAGCGATGTTTTCAGGAGTGAACACCTCCAAGGGCCGACCTGCACGCTCTTCGTCTTCAATGTTTTCTCGACGCACTCGAAAAAGTTTGGTCCATTCTTTTACGGTAGAATATGAGGAGGATGCTTCTCCATATACACCGTCCAGTCGCTTTTTAATTTTAATTGGAGTAATTCGTTCTTTTGTGAAGAACTTGATAACATCTGGATATTCCATTTTGAACATGTCACAATCTTCTACATACGGCCTTCTTTATGCAACTGTATCTGAACAACTGAACACAGTGGAGCGAAAGTTACAGCTGCAATTATTTACTTAACAGATAAGGTATGACACCAGATAAGAATTTTGTGAAGACAATTATTCTTATCCGCGAGGCCGGAAATTTATGGACCCACCCTTGTAAGTGTTTCTTTGTTTTCAAATGTATGGACATTTAAGGTGGAAGAAATGGGTGGCTATCATATTTGCTTTGCTTTTGCTTTTTATTGAACTCCATTTCTTTGTGTCATGTTACACGGTCGATAATGTTTGTTGCATGACGGGCGCCTAAGGTGTAATTTGGGTAGCATATTCCGGAAAATTATACAGCGATTCTGGGACACCGAGAATATAAAAGTAATACGACCCATGTCTTATAGGAATAAGCTTGCAAGACACGCTCGTGGAGATAACGTTTAGAAATTCGACGGCTATTCAAGAAAGAAATATCATACATTTATTACAGGCATGGTTTCTCGGGCGAAAATTTAACGCTACAATATTTTGTTAGCTTAATGCGTAATAATACACTTGGTCATAGTTTCATTGTTGTAATTTCCGGTTTCCACTTGTGAGAGGTGTGCCAGTTGAGATATTTTCAGCAAAATGCAGGTGACAAGCAATGTACTGTTATGTTGATCTGAATAACATGGTAATGATATAACATTAAAATCATTTCATATCACTGTGCCACCTACAGTAGATAGCTAAAAAGTTGCATATGAGAGGTGTATGTGCACGGTGGGTTCCAAGACTGCTAGTTCCCCAGCAAAAGAACGTTCGCGTGGAAGTTGAGGATGATACTGAGTTTCTTTCAAAGGTAATCACTGCTGATGAAACTTGGCTACAGCATTTCTAACCTGGGAGCAAACAGCTCCGTGTGCAAATCTGCACCAATAAAAGTACTGGGAAAGTTATAAACATTTCATTTTTCGAAAGTCAAGGAATAGTTTGCTAGCACGTTGCACTGAGCACGTAGCTCTAATTACAGAGATATCCTGAAAACTCTGCTAGATGCTGCACCACGATAATGAACACTTGCCCATCGCAATTTGTTGCTAAATATCTCACAAAAAGTATGAAGTATATCCCCCACCCTCCCTATAGTCCGGATTCAGTCTCGTGTGACTTTCTCCTTTTCGCAAATTGAAGAAATACTTTCGTGGTCAGTGGTCACTTTCATAATCAGAGTCAGTGGTGAAGGGCCTGTCAAACATGGTTTCCAGCATATCTTTGAAGAGTGGCAGAAACTCTGAGAGGGCACATAGCATCTACTGCGAACTATTTTGAGAAAGATAATGTGAAGGTATGCTGTCAAAAATTCATACTTTATTGCTCAGAACTTCTAAAAATTTTTTATTATTGTTTATTGTTACTTTCACTTCAAATATTTTAATTTATAGTTATCATATTTGTAATTGAGGAAACAAACATTCTCAAATTTGTCTATATTAATGCAGGACTTCATAAGTATATAAAGTTTGCTATTTAGTAATGCATCAATTTGAAACAAAATACATTTTACAAATATTAAGTATGAAAAATAGAAGGAAAAGGAACATTTCACCTTCGTAATACAGACAGAATAGCAAAATGCATTTTCAACATACGCTCAAAATCTTTATTTTTTTTAAAGAATAGGAAAGGAAATTCCTGCTTTAATAGATGCTGAAAATGAGAAATTATGCTTTTATAAAACGGTATTTATGGTGTGAATCAGACACATAGAGTTCTACATGACAAAGTGGAATATAAACTGTGAAACATTTGCCAAAGAATAGTTAATATAGAAGTGTGAAACAGCACTCTGCGCTGAAGGTGACGGTCATACAGAAAATGCACATGCGCTAAGGAAATCAGTTGACGGCGGTATCAGATTCTTCGCTGTACGGTCACGCGCCTCGGTGAAGGGGCAGGGAATGCTGCACTAACATGCTGCAACAGGTGCCTGCGAGAGAACTTAATACAATGCATAAAAAAAAGAGAAGAAGAATGGAGCAGTAATGAGTGTGCAGCAAGCAACGAGAGGAAGGAACTAAAGACATCCGATAGCCTACTTTATGAGTTCTATACGAGTTTTGTTGATTTTTCATAACACTCATCCACGAAAAGTATTTTTCCTTTTCACAAGAGTAAATTAAACTGAATCTAAATATAGTCCTGCTGATTTTCATTCTGATTGAATATGCTTTCAGATTTTTTCTCTTTCCTTTCTCTGTTTTTGTTTGTTTGTTTGTTTCTTTCTTTCTTTCTTTCTTTCTTTCTTTCTTTCTTTCTTTCTTTCTTTCTTTCGTTCTTTCTTTCTTTTACCCACTTTTAAAGTTGTATAATATTATCATTTACGTTAACTAAATGAAAAATTTAGCTAAAAAGTGTAAATGATTATTTTTGGCTTAGCTAAAAAAGTGTAAATGATTATTTTTGTGAAATTTTTCCCTTTGGATTCATAAAAGGTTCACTGATAAATCATTGGTTTCTAATGTAACAGACTTTCTATTCGCGTTGTCCTATTCACACAAGGAAAAAAAAAAAATCTTTCATGAAGTGAAATAAAGCTATTGTCTTAAAATATCTACAGATATTCCAGTTATACTTTACATTAGATTTTTTTCTTACAGAAAAGTTATATTCTCACATTTTTCTTTCATATAAACAATATGCGCTAAAGAAATTGACGAGAACGCGTTGCCATTATGCAGAAATACAGCCATCAAATCAACTTTTGATGATCCAATGAACAATCGCTATATAATCTCGATGGCGTTGATGTTCAAGAGCCTCCATAAATCACAAACATTACTACAAAAATATTACACCCTTTTCTCCAAAGGTGTAGTTATGAAACCAATATGGCGACTAGGGTATAGTCTCACATCTTAATTGAGCGCAGAATTCAAAACGTCACAATGTTGTTTAGTCAAGGTGAATATTGCGATCTTCTTGAGTTAATAAGCGAGGCTCTTATTAACAGTTTGCTTCAATTGAAGCGCTATTTAATAGCTTTAACCCCTCCCCCAATTATTATAAGCATTATTATAATCAAATTCATATGAAATCAGCTTACATTACGCTACGCATTTCATGTATATTTGAAAACTTTTGCCAGAACCATAAAACTTTCTACCCAGAGAGAAGTAAAGAAGCATTGTTATGTTTGGCTTAACAAAAGGCTCAAATGAACCTGCATTTCTTTGTGAATAATATGTACAGAAATCCTTGAGCTAGGTGGGTCGCGCCGTTATCTTTTGAGAATCGTTAAGAAGGGATGGAGTTTGAGATTTCTTTTTGTATATGAATACAGACAGTTTTAACTTTTGTTATATTAGATTTTTTTATTTGGTTTATTTACGGACGCTCTTTAACATCTCAGGTCATCAGCGGTCCATTTAAATCAGGGCGTGAAACGGCCGACAATTTTGCTCAGAGGCCTCTTGTTATATTAAATAAAAGACCGTGTCATAAAATTAAAGAGTGGGAGAATACAGGCGAGTTACCTGCAAAAGGGGACAAAGTAACGGCAAAAGGTATAAGCAGGAACAGACAAATACGTAAGATGTTATCCAATAAGAGAAACCAGAAAGACTATTTAGGCGCGACAACCAATAGAAAGACTTTAAGAAGGAAAGAAATTCTAGATTATTCCCAAGTCATACTTTGAAAAGTCGAATATAGCGTCCTGACCGGCCGACGTAATGTATATACTAGATGGTAATTTCAGTCAGTTAAAAGTTAAGTCACGTTAGTGTCAGTTAAAAGTTAAAATCAGACATAGTCAGTTAATAGTTAGTTTCGATTGATAGTTCAAAGTTGATATTTTACAAACTTAGTTTCAATTGATAGTTAAGAGTTTCAATCAGCATATATTCCTCGTTCGGCGAGAAGTTTATATGTGGATAGTTTAACTATAGTAACACTCAACTGAATGGACACTCGTGTTAATGTAGGAGAGTAAAAACTGTACTTGTGAATATTCCGAGAGCTGAATAGTTTAGAGTGAGAGAACATGGCGCCTAGCCAAGGTAACCTTATTATGAATAATTCAGTTTTAGATAGCGCAAAAGTGACATAAGGGACACCTTATATTCTCCAGACTTAACGGCGACCCATAGCTGTGAAGAAGACATGGACATTAATAAAGTCAGTAAAATTTACGAATCGTGTTAATTTCTGCTAGCTTCCCTCTGGTCGAAAGATCACAAAACTCCAGCGTTCTACAGATAGGCCGAGGCATACAGCCATACTTCGAGGACCATCAGTGGGAGAAGAATCGTCTCTACTACAATTATTAATAAATCATAAAGCCATCTCTTCAACATCCGATCTCTTAATTACTATCCCAAATGGATCCTCGACTCGGGGCTATTAAATATAATTAATTTCCCATAAACTCCCCTTTCATATTTTCTTATCGCAAAATGTAGAATTCTTCTCTTATCTGCTTCTTCTTAGTTACCCACTTAATCACCCTGACTTTATGCAGTTGTATTCCTTACATACCCCATTATAATTAACAGCACATTGAGTAGGTAACGGGGATATTTTTCACTCCTAAATAGTGTCATTTTTAATATTGTTGCCCATTTGTATTGCCCACCTTCCATAACCATGTATTTTCCAAGTTTTTAAATATATATTCGTCTGATTTTAGATTTAAAATATATCTAACTCTTATTTCATCTGGTAGGTTTTCCCATTTTCGTAAAATGAACTGTTCCCTCCAAAACTTGGTTTGCTTACATAGCACAGTTCTAATAACTATCTGGTTCTTCACACATAGGATATTTCTCCTTTTTCTTATTCCACTTAATTATATTATACTCTTATTCCAAATCATGCTAAACCGCCAAGAGTGACCGAAATTGTTAAGGCAACGAGTTGTGAACGGGAGGTCTGGGATTCACTTTCCGACAAGACCGTCCTTTCTGACCTGGGTCTTTTCCAGGCTTTCCTCAGTCCTCATAAATGGCAAATGTCGGGGAGGCACCCTAAAACTTAGGCCTGGAACGTTTCCTTCCTTAAAAAAATATTTTCCCAATTTATCATTTCATATATCACCGCCAGTGGTGTCTCAGTAGTAAAAACGGGCGTTAAAAACTATTAGAAAAATCATGCCAGTCCTTCCCTCCCTACTTTCTCACAGGTTTCAATGTATCTTTCTCTTCCCTTTTTAGTGGGATGTATCATTTCAGATATTTTTCACATTAAGATTAGCGCATATTTCCTGTTTATCAATATTCTCAATTGCTGTTTTGTCTTATTACACAATCCTTTTCGCTTTCTTTCTGACTCATTCCACATTCATCCCATGTCCACTTCTTACAGAATATTTTGCATTTTATATACTCGAGTTTCTCCTCCCAATTTTTCTTTGTGCTACCAAATATTGATTGAAAATTCTTCTCTTCTCTTCTCTCCTCTTCTCTTCTCTCCTCTCCTCTACTCTTCTCTCCTCTCCTCTCCTCTCCTCTACTCTTCTCTCCTCTGCTCTTCTCTCCTCTCCTCTGCTCTTCTCTTCTCTGCTCTTCTCTGCTCTTCTCTTCTCTTCTCTCCTCTGCTCTCCTCTGCTCTCCTCTTCTCTTCTCTTCTCTTCTCTTCTCTTCTCTTCTCTTCTCTTCTCTCCTCTTCTCTTCTCTTCTCTTCTCTTCTCTTCTCTTCTCTTCTCTTCTCTTCTCTTCTCTCCTCTTCTCTACTCTTCTCTCCTCTGCTCTTCTCTTCTCTGCTCTTCTCTGCTCTTCTCTTCTCTTCTCTGCTCTTCTCTCCTCTGCTCTTCTCTTCTCTTCTCTTCTCTTCTCTTCTCTCCTCTTCTCTACTCTTCTCTCCTCTGCTCTTCTCTTCTCTGCTCTTCTCTGCTCTTCTCTTCTCTTCTCTGCTCTTCTCTCCTCTGCTCTTCTCTTCTCTTCTCTTCTCTTCTCTTCTCTCCTCTTCTCTACTCTTCTCTCCTCTGCTCTTCTCTTCTCTTCTCTTCTCTTCTCTCCTCTTCTCTACTCTTCTCTCCTCTGCTCTTCTCTTCTCTACTCTTCTCTCCTCTGCTCTTCTCTTCTCTGCTCTTCTCTGCTCTTCTCTTCTCTTCTCTTCTCTGCTCTTCTCTTCTCTCCTCTTCTCTTCTCTTATCTTCTCTTCTCTTCTCTCCTCTTCTCTACTCTTCTCTCCTCTGCTCTTCTCTTCTCTGCTCTTCTCTGCTCTTCTCTTCTCTTCTCTGCTCTTCTCTCCTCTGCTCTCCTCTGCTCTCCTCTGCTCTCCTCTGCTCTTCTCTTCTCTTCTCTTCTCTTCTCTTCTCTCCTCTTCTCTTCTCTTCTCTCCTCTTCTCTTCTCTTCTCTTCTCTGCTCTTCTCTCTTCTCCTCTCCTCTCCTCTCTTTTACTCTTCTTTCTTCTCCTCTCTTCTCCTCTCCTCTCCGCTCCCCTTCTCTCTTCTCCCCTCCTCTCTTCTCTCCTCCTCTCTTCTCTCTTCCTCTCTTCTCTCCTCTCCTATTCTCTTCTCTTCTCTCCTCTTCTCTCCTATTTTCTTCTCTCCTATTCTCTTCTCTCCTCTTCTATCCTCTTCTATCCTCTCCTCCTCCTCTCTTCTCCTCTTCTGTTCTGTTCTTTTCTCTTTTCTTAATTCCATTAGAGCAACTCATTAGGTATAAAAACAATACCAATAATAGATTTTATTTCTTTCTTAACTTTTTTGAGTTAAAGTCAGCACACTGATGTTCAATTTCTATCTGTGATTTTGCACTTTTCTCCTTGTTCCTGAACAGCATCCCGGTTTACAGAGCTACAATTTTATTTTGTAATGGCTGTAAGTGCTGTCGCCGATTCCAACTGGAAAGAGAAAATTTTCCTTCCTCTTTAGCTAATTTAATAAAAATTGCTGCAAAATAATTTGTACACTCCTGTGATAATTAAATTTTTTCTAAAAAAATTGGGACTATTTAGAAGTATTTGCGAAAAACACTTTCATTAACATCTACACATTTATGTACATATTTTGCTAGGTTATACACTTGCAAAAACCTTTGATCTAGTAATAATGATATTATACCTACATTATGAAAGATTTGAAAGAGAACATAAATTATATTACTTCCGGCTTAAAATGAATAACTTTATCACCGTTACTACTGAGGAGTTTTCTTTGGAGCGCTTTCTCCAGTTGTATTTCACTGTTTCGACAGTGCCACATCCATGTTTCGTAGATTTTCACGTCTCCGAAATTCACCTGGATTACGTTTAGACAGTTCCAAATTCTGCGCAAAAGTGACAACTTGCTATCGTTAGTAAAAGCGCCTCGCCAAATGTTTGCAAATGACTAGAAATTCAGCATTCTCCACACTTTCATACTCCCCCCAGTCAGTACCGTGCCGTGGAATCTTTCGGGAGTCGTTGGGTCGGAAGTATCCGCATCGCTTGTGCTCTTTATGTGACCTCTAATTCACGAAACCACTTTACACATCATTCTATGTGAAGGGGCAGGTTCGCTGTAAGGTTTGTCCAATTTCATCTCAGTTTCTGCGGGCCTTGCTTCTTTCAAAAAGTAATGTTTTATTCATACACGTAGTTAAGTTTTTTCCAATTTGATGGTTTGTTTACAAATTTAAGCAAGAAAACAGTTCTCAAACATATATGAACTTCGCAACTATATACAAGAGCAGGTCCATAAGTTTCCGGCCTCGCATATAAGAATTATCGCCTTCACAAAAGCTTTATCTGGTGTCACACCTCATCTGTTAAGTAAATAATTGCAGCTGTAGCTTCCACTCCGTTGTGTTCAGCTGTTCAGATATAGTAGCTTAAAGAAAGCTATGTGTAGAAGCTTGTGACATGTTCAAAATGGAGTTTCCAGCTGTTATTAAGTTCTTCACAAAAGAAGGACTTACTTCAAATGAAATTAAACAGCGATTAGACGGTGTACACGGGGAAGTGTCCCCCTCATATTCTACCGTAAAAGAATGGACCAAACTTTTTCGAATGGGATGGGTCGAGAAAGCATTGAAGACGAAAAGCGTGCAGGTCGGCCCTTGGAGGTGCTCACTCCTGAAAACATCGCTCTTGTAGAAGGAGAAATCATGGAAGACCGACCGGCGGCTCAAAGTTACAGAAACAGTAGCAAGGTCGGGTCTTTCTAAAACAACAGTCCTTCCAATTATTCATGAACATTTCAACATGTATAAGGTTAGTGCAAGATGGGTGTATAGACTTCTTTCCTCAGTCCAAAAGCAGCAACGAGTCATCTGTTGTCAGGCATTTTTGGAGCTCTGCTGTGGCAACGAGAGAGAGTTCTGCAAACCATCGTTACAGAAGATGAAACTGTGATCCTCTACTATGATCTCTTGTCCAAAAGAGAATCAAACCTAGCGTAAACCTGGCGAAACACCGGTTCTAAAGGCCAAGGTCACTCAGTCAACCAAGAAGATCATGACCACAATCTTTTGGGACTGTGAATGAATACTCTTCATTGACTTCAAGGAGAGGAACACCACAGTAAATGGAGAGTACTATGCTGGCCTACTGCACAGACGACGTGCTTCCATCAAAGAGAAAAGGCGAGGAACGGTGGTGTGAGCCTTCTTCACGACAACGCGCCTGTGCACACAGCTCTTGTTGCAAAGGAAGCTGTGAAGAAATGTGGCTTCAAGGAGATCGACCATCCACCGTACAGCCCAGATATAGCTACTGGTGACTATTTCCTCCTCTCAAAACTCAAGAAGGACCTTCGAGGAAATGTAAGAGTGACGAAGAAGTGATGGATGCTGTTTATATCCATTTTGCGCGGGTTTAATACCGGACAGAGTCGATGGATTTTTTCCGGCGTAAAAATCCTAAGTATGGCTTCCTTCAGAAGGGAAGTAAAGCCGTACATTTACGGCACGAAAAAGAAGCCCCACCCTGAAAGAGGCCTCTGAGCAAAATTTATCAGCCTGAATTGAATGGAGCGCTGATGACCTGAGATGTTAAAGAGCGTCCATAAATAAAACAAATAAAAAAAATGGGACGATCATTTGTTGAAAAGAAAGTGTTGACCATTTGCCTTCAAGCACTCTTTTTCCCTTTAACAGATGATTGATCATCGCGACAGACCTGACTTAGAAGTTGGTTTCAGAAGCAAACTGGCAGATCCAAGTTTCAACTTTGACAATGTCAAAAGTGCAGGTGTTGAACCTGTGAAGTATTTCTTGGCACTAGTCCATCCTGCAGGGTTTCTGCCTATCTGTTAAAATGTGGGCGCGCTTCTTGTACTTTTTTGTCGCTCGTAGGTGTTCATAAAGAATGGCAGAAACTTAGAGCCAACTCTAAATCTTAAACCTTGAACATTCTACCAATGAGACATTCGTGCTTCCCTGCTGCACGTTTCTTCATCCTTAAGGAAAGTATCGTCTCTATCAAATTCATCGAACCAACCGAATATTGTTGCAGGAAAGTATAAGGTTCACAAACGCCAGGCGTAGATTCTGAAGTAACTACGTCATTTCATAGACTTTAAAAACCGTTCAAAATCGAATATGCTCTTATCGATGAACCATAGCCTCACTCAGGGTATTAATGCGTCACAGATTTCAGATAAAAAAACTTTGCCGATATTTTTGGAGAAATTTCTGTTATTTGAATAAACTGTACAAAGAAATCATTTCCGCTGCACAATTTCTAGGCCAGAGGGGTCAGTTCGGTCCGCAAGTATCAGAAATTTTCTACCTTCTCCCCGACTAGAATAACTGAAAATTAACGCCTGTCGTATAATGGAACTACAATAATTGAAGCAAGTTTAAAGTTCTTAGATAATATATTCAAGTTGTATGTGGTTATGAAGACAAACACGTGTGCACATTTCATGGCCATTAGGGAGTTACGAACCAATGCGGTTGTACCCATAAAACGATTTTAGATTTTTTTTTTTTTTTCAAATCTCCATCTATCGTACCTACTAGGCTCCGAAAATGACATTGAATGTGTGTGTGTGTCCGTTAACGCTCTAGCGGTCGCAATTTTTGCTTTTTCTCAACTAAATTCGGCATATGCCATTAAAATGAATTAATAAAAATAGTTTCTAAAATAAGGAAGTTAGGTAATTAAGAGGATAGTATGCCGGAAAACGAGTGGGAGTTAAAGCAAAATTTAAAATTCGATCTAGCGGCCGGAATTTCAATGTTTTTCTAAGGAAACTGAGAATGAATGAATTGTGTTTAACGCCCGATTTTACTACAGAGGTACCACAGGCGGTGGACACTGGTGATGAATGAAATGAAATGATATATTGGGAAAGGATTTTATGGAAGGAATCGTTCCAGGCCTAAGTTTAGGGTACCTCCCCGGCATTTGCCATTTATGAGGACAGGAAAACCTGGAAATAACCTCCGTCAGGAAGGACGGTCGTGGCGGTATTCGAACCCAGACCTCCCGTTCACGAGTCCGAGACTTAACGACCTCGGCCACCCGTGGCGGTTAAAAAACTGGGTATAATCTTAAAACTAAATGAGAAAAACAGTTCTTCAGTTTATATGTAATAAAAACATCGTCTTGAAGATAGAAAATGTGAAATATTATTGAAATATGTGTTTGGGAAGTATATTTGTATGTAAGAGCGCTCTGCAATAACCTTCAGAAAAACATTTGCTTTACATGTTTTTTTGTTCTGTAACATTTCAATTAAATTTCAAATCCGATGAAAATTGGCATAACTTTAAATTGTTTTTATTTACTTTGCGCATTTAATTGTTTCTGAACAGTAAACTATTTTTGTTATATTGAAAAATATGAACCTTTTCTTTAATACAGAATGTAACTGGAAACTTTCCGATATTTCTCTCTGTTTTAGTGAATGTAAATATATCAAGGATCAATTCATACACATGATTACATTTAAAAATGTATAAAAATACTCATACACAGTATAATTTTGTCTATCAGTGGTCATATATTTCATTTAATTAATAGTATGTCATTATTTTTTGTGGTTTAACCCCAATATTAATAATAATTATATAAACATTCTAACATTTCTCTTTTGTAATACTTATAGATTGCAAGAATTCTAATTTTCTTTCCGCAATGCCGCACACTAATGCTATAACTTGTTTCATTTTATTTATTAATATGGCCTAATTGAGCTTATATTCATTTTTATTAAAAGTTATTCAACTTGGTGAGGAATTCACTTAGTTTACGCATCTCCTGTGTGACGGACTCTATTAATAAATATCGCACACACACACACACACACACACACCCATATACACCAGACCTGAACATGGTAAGAAACCTTCTTAGCATAGAAAAATTATTGTCAACCCAAAATCTAACCCGGGACCTTAAGCACAGAAGGTATCAGTTCTACAAAATGCGCTATGAGGCCATCTAACTGCCAATAAAACTTAGATGGCCTATTTCATTTAAAAAGAAACAAATTCCCCAACATTCTCTCAGAAACCACCTCAGAAAGTGGAAAATGCCACTTTTGTTCTGTTCATCTTCTCTCATTAGGAAAGTCATGCGTTCGCTTCCACTGTACTTATACAAAGGTTCAAAAATATCATCAAGTAGCAACTGTTTATAATTATGCCATTATTTTATTTATACCCAGAAGGATCATCCGGTAGTGCATGTTTAATGTATTGGCTAAAAGCTGACCAATGCATTTTCCAGCTGTGAAAACAAAAGATGTATTGCCAAACAGTTTCTCAATGGCATAACGTAAGCTGGAAAAACAGTGCAATAACGGTATACAGAAAAGAAGCAAGTAAAGGAAGAGGAAGAGAATAAAAATAATACAGTCTAATGAAAACCAATGTAATGGATAACAAAAAGAAACAAATGTGTATGCAGATGAATGAACAAAAAACTGGTATATTTTTTAAGATGGGGATGTTTTTGTGTTGGTAGTATGGCGGTTGGCAAACGCAGCTGTTAGCGACACATGGACTGCGACTAGTTGACACATGTGACGTGTTGTTTGAAGGAGAGGGGAAGAAGCTAGCGTAGAGGATATCGCGCCTCATTAGCGGCAAGATATTGGCCAGTACTTAAAAACATGCACATCTTAATCTGGCAATAGTTCGACATACTTAAATAGATGTGTCTATGTTTTAGATTATTAAATTTCAGTCCTCATAAAACTGTTTTATGTAATTTAATCTTTCGTATATTTTGAGCGTATAAATTTGAGCATTTCGTCTAAGATAGAATTGGGTAATGAATGTTTATGAACGTGTAATTCACCATCTGAGAAGAAACGTTTCCACGTCAATCAGAATACACGATTAAAAAAAAAAAGATCAAATAATTTTGATAATAATACATTTTTGTTATAAAAGACTAATAGAGAAACAAGTTACGAATTCTACAAATCAAGTGAAAATTGCTAAAACAAAACAAAAATTAATTTATTAAAAAAATACGAGAGTTTGAAAAAAATTAACAGCAAAGAATACGGAACTGCAGTACTTGGATACTTGCATTATAATTCCCTATCATGTTTATTGCCCTTTGCAAGGCACTGAATACCATACGTTAGCGAATGAGCGCTTCTCTTGTAGAAAACGTTTTCTCTTAGTGATTCCTTCAGTTAAGGAAAGAGATCGAAGTCACGGGAGCTCTTGACTGATGAATATACAGGGTGTTCAAGTACATCCCACTCTCTTCTTCTTGTTCCCGCGAATATACTAAAGCGCGATGCACCCAGGCAAATCTTTCAACACATGTAACACAGCCGGATGAATTATTTCCACCTCTGCAGCGAATCCCTTACTACCCTTGCCTATCTACCTATAACAGAGATTGCATTGACGCCACGTGATGCTTTGCAGTGTCAGGGCGACATCTGCACCAGATGCATCGCTCCTTGATAAAACGCAAACACTTAACCGAGTAACCGAGATCGTTAAGGCGCGGACTCGTGAGCGGGAGGTCTGAGGTTCGAATCCCACCAGGACCGTCCTCCCTGATTGAGGTTTTTTCCACGTTTTCCTCAGTCCTCATAATGGACAAATGCCTGGGAGGTCCCTAAGCTTAGGCCTGGAACGTTTCCTTCCTTAAAAAAAAATCCCAATATATCATTTCATTTCATGTATCACTTACCTTCCCAAATGGAAGGCAACCATTGTCACATGCTTTTCATAGATCCTTGTGACGTTCTTAAACATTTCTTTCATATGCATCTTAATTTAAAACATATTTGAAAAAAAACACATCTTTGACAGTATAATTTCCCTGTACATTCTGTAATAATGACAACGAGCGTGCTGAACATTCCTTCTATTTATTCACGTCATCATATGTTTGGTTAATAATCGTGCATGCAATTTAAAAATAAACTCATTTGCTATTTAATTCATGCATTGAACGCTTAGATTGCTGTCTTCAAATGTTTCTATTCTCTGCAGATTTGCTATATCATGTCTATATTTCTTTTCTTTTTCTTCTAACAAAACTATGATAATTGTGTATTCTTATTCTTATTACTTAGTTACCTTGAGCATTTTCTGATATTTTGAACGATATATACTGACATCTTTATTTCAGTGAAGTATCTACTCTTGATTTTCATAGCAAGTTAAAGGATATATTCACTATAATTATAGTTCAAATCTGCAATTCTTTAAACTTTCTCTCTTACGATTTATACGTGTGGAACTGTATTATAAGAGTATGTAAAAAGATTTGCATATTTTCAAATGACATATAGGTTGATTCTTTGGGTACAAGACGCATGAAAGCGCGAATATCTCAGTTCGTTATAAGCACATAACCATAAAATATGTGTATTAAGGGAAAAAAGGGGGGGGGTAAATTCTGCGAATCGGGACGTGTGGCCTAAGTTTGGACATTAGATTCAAACTAAACTGATAGAATATTACTAGAAAAGCAACTTTGGCGAAAAAAAACTTGAGAGAAATGCAAGCGTTTGGACATCCATAGAGGAACTGTTACAGACGAATATTTCGAAGAATTTCTCATCACAAGATTTCCTTACCTAATTCGCTTAACATTTTCTTGTGAAATTCGAACTCCTTGGAGGCCACGTTCGTATCTGCATGAACGATGGCAGTGAACCTTTTCTGTCAAAGCATATACGAGGTGCGTTCAAATTCTAAAGTCTCCATTTTTTGTCACAAACTATTTGCACCACAATGTTGTAATTTCTGTCAGTTCTCAACGTAATCTCCCTGCTGATGTGCATATGTACACCTGTACATATTTTTCACAACGTCGACGTATGGCCGCGGCAAACGCTTCTTCGGGCGTATGTTTTGACCGATGGAAAATCGCAGTTGTAATAGCGGCCCCACTGGAGAACGTGCGACCACGGAGAGTGTCTTTCATTGATAGAAAAAGCGAGAGGAGCTGGGTCAGGTGAGTAGGGAGCATGAGAAACACCTTCATAGTTTTTTTCCTGAAGAAGCTCGTGCGTCATGTTCCCATCCACCTGTTAGATCTTCATGCAGGATTGTGTGCACAGATCTCACGGAAATGCCAACTTTGGAGGTGATATCTTCTACACTTAATCGGCCATCCTCCAAAACAACTTTCTCCACTCGCGCGATGTCTGACGGCTGGTGCAAGGTCAAGGTAATTTCGGTTCGTTGTCACCTGATGTTCGACCTTCTTTGAACTGTCACCCCACGAAAGCACATTTTCCACATTATTAACACCATCACCACATGTCTCATTCAACTGACGATGAATTTCAATGGGTTCACACCAAGCAAGTCGAATATTACTCGCTGTTCTTGTAATTCTTTAAGTATCAAAAACACTCCTCATCTAGCTGCAGCCACTACAGTTCTGTGCACCGTACAGTGCTGCCGTTCCTGTCACGAATTCACAAAGAGTGCCAGATTATTTTGAGCTAAACCGTACGTTTCCATCTGCTTCCAAACCCGTGAAAAAAAACCGGAGATCTTAGAGCTTGAACGCACCTCGTAATATGGGCATTCAGGGTAAGCTACCGCAGATTATGTATGTGTCGGTGCTGGTGGTGTAGTGGTAACCATACTTGCCTTCTAAATTCAAGATCACGGGTTCAAATCCGCTAGGATCGATGGATTTTATTCGGGGCGTAAAACTCCAAAATGAGAAATAACCCCAAGCCTGAGAGAAGAGGCCTCTGAGCAAAATTTGTCGCAGTTTCCCGCCTTGAATTGCATAGGACGTGGTGACCTGAGTGTTAAAGAATTCCCATAAGTAAACCAAATCAACAAAGCATATGCATGTCATAATGTAACACACTGGCACTATCTACAGTTATTCCGAAACAGAAGGAAAAAGATGCTGATGAATTGCAGGCGACAAATACCAACTTATGCGGTTATCTGTTCTCTCGGTGTTCCACATTTTTTCCCATTCATAGACATATATAAATTCAATTGAAGCACAAGAACTTTTCTATGGGGAAGAGCCATATGCGATACCAACATTCCATGAGATTCACGCAGTTACTTTGCAGCTGAAAAATGGAACATATTGTGTCTCTTTTAGCTGCAAAATACAGGGCGTTCACATAAAACCTCCCTGACTTCAAATTTAAATTGTAAGGAAACTATTAGTCCTAGAGGTTTGCGGTTTCCGGTGTCATGAACAGCAGCTGAAAAAGTTTTATATTTTCCATGTATACACTTCTACGGGGCTCCGTTACTAGCTCTCAAAATGTACAGGCGATATTCGATCTCAGTCCATGTGTTATGTAGCTTGTCAAAAGTGATTGAGCTAATGGCTGTCACAATTTTCTGGCGAAGATGACAAAGATGACGTACAGATGTAGCATAGTACATCTTCCTCATAGCCCCACAGTGAGACATTCAGAGGCTTTATGTGTAGAAATCGTGATAGCCAAGTAGTGGGTCATTCGCGTCCGATCTATCGCTGTGGAAAAGTTCTGTTCACATCTTTACTCCAGTGCGGTAGGGCACTACCCTGCTGGAATATCACGCTTGGATACAAAAGGAATATCTTTGGAAAATAAAACTGTTCAAGCATATGAAGATAAATGGGACAATATACTGTTTTCTCTATGAAGAAAAATGGTCCGATAATTCTGTCACGCCTGATAGCACACCACACATGCACTTTGTCGCTGTACCTGACATGTTCTTGGGTTCCGTGTACCTCAAATGCAAACATTATAAAGATTAACCTTTCCTGATGTGTGGAAGATTGCTTCGTCCCTGAAAACCAATTTCCCAAATAATCGGGATGTTCATCGATCCGGTGCAGGATCTCAATAGAAAATTTTAGCGTTTTGGTCGGTAATCGGGGTTCCGCCCCTGAACGAGCTGAACTTTATAGACATATAACGCCGTCTTATATGCAGCACCTTCTGGACTGTTGAGAGTGGGATGTTGAGCTCTCGTAATGTAAGTGACTTTGCCGAGTTTCTAGCGATGGTCTCCCTGATTTCTTCCACCGTTTACCCAGACATGCTTTTCTTGCCCGAGCCAGTCTGTCAATTAACACTCCCTGTAGCTAAAAACGTATCAAATCACGCCTTAATTGTCTTTATATCTGGTGGCTTCCTCGTAAGTTCGTCTGAAATTTCTTTGCACTGAAATCGGCGATTTCGTTTCAGCGCTCCACAGCACACACTGAGCTCTCTCTCTCTTGTGCTGTTGTCACCTTTTCTAATTGTTCAACACTTGCAAACAAAATAATATTAAACTTCACGATAACACCAACCGCAAGCATCTAGGATTAATAGTTTCTTTATAATTTAAAATTGAAATCATGGAGGTTCATGTGGACATCCTGTATAATAATAATAATAATAATAATAATAATAATAATAATATTATTATTATTATTATTATTATTATTATTATTATTATTATTATTATTATTATTTGTAGAATGGAAACACAACAACAAGTTATTCTTTTGTAAATTTAATTGCAACATTATAAGATGTAATTAAGTACAAAGGTGTGTTCTTTTCTTCAAGAGACTGCTTCAAGCCACCGTCTTGCGCTTAAATAGGTGCCTTGATAAAGCAACGTTTCAAATGCAGAACATCCTACTTGCTAACTTTGCAGACTTAGCTCTGGTCTGTTTCCAAAATTTAAAGCTAGTCTTGCAGTAGAAAATGTTCATAAATTATGCAGTAATGGGGACTGTAAATCTCTAGTTTGCCCAGGTTTCAGGAAATTGTAGAAATGTTACAGCATCGCTGCTGGAAGTGCATCAGTACTCAAGGAGAATGTGATGAAATATGAAAGTTTTAGGTCAACTAGAAATAGGTCGGCAATAGAGAACAATCCTGCACATTAGTTTTATTCCAATTATTACCAATTAACTGATTATGAATCATTTACATATTTCTATCAATACTGTATCAAGTTATTGGTGTAGTGTTATCTGCGAAGGTACCGGATGACCTATATCTTTTAAGAAAGAGAAAGAACCCTAATTGACCCTTGTGGTACTCCACTCATTTTCCCATGATCGATCTGATTTTATAATACTAGTTAGGGTAGATAAATAACGTGTGTATATCACAGATTAGCTCCTCAATTTACAAATAGAAGTTTAAGTTTAACGTTTAAACGTTATGCTTTAATTTAAAAGGATATACAGAGTGTTCGGAAAGTCACCGTGATTTACAACATATGTTAGAAATGCCGCCCACGAGCGAATATGTGAATCTGAATCCGCTTAATTTTATTGGAAAACAATTTCTGATGTGTTAACATAACCAGAGAGGTGGAAGCAGACCTTGTCTGTATAGAAGGTGACATCAAGAATATCAAATAAAAGATGTAAACCATTTGCAGTATTGGATTATTTTTCATGATCTGCATCTTGCAATTCTTGCACTGCTGTCACTTTGTACCGGAACAATTTCATTGTTTTCCTTTATACGCGGCTACAAGCTCGACGTCTTTATCTTGTGCCAAGTTGCGCAATGATTGTGATGGGCGCCACCGCACAGAGTTAGAAATAATTTCTCTTTGTTTAATTTAGGCGGTCTTCCAGTTCGTTCGACATGAATTACTGAGCCTGTCTATCGAAATTTCCCAATAAATCGACGAACTGCATTGCGATAGGTTACAGCTGTTTCTGGGAATTTTTCAGCAAATGCCTCCTGCTTTAAATCTGTGTATTTATCGCCTACATGTTAACACTTCAACTAAATTGAACATCTAAACACTACACATATAGCTTTTAAAAGCTTTTATCACTAATAATTAAGAGTTGAATGATATGTAACAACGCAACGAATTAAAAAACAATCACGCATCAATGAAAAATTAATTATGCCAACTGTGTTAAGAGTATATGTAGAAAAAAACCTAACTTTGGTTCCAACTTCTGAGTGCACAGTGACTTTCCGAACACCCTGTATTTTTCCTAAGTCCCAATAGTTTTGCAGATCAAAGAATGTGGTTGATCCACGATGGAGCTACACCCCATTACCCACGCATCATTTGGTAGTACTTGGCTCTGAAGTCTAACGTAAAATGAGATGTTGGTGTATCATCCCCCCCCCCCCCCATTGACGACACACAGACAACGCTGAAGCATATGTTCAATTCGTCAGTATATCAGAAAGTTTTCAGGTGTGTTGACATAAGATATGTTATCTTATAGTGACTATAAAGAAATTTGTTAAAAAACTTATGTTTATTTCTTCTCTTGGCCAACATTAATTGCTGTAATAATATGCATTTTTTTCTTTTTTCATATTGAGAATATATAAAGTTTAATTTTTTCTTTTTTCATATTGAGAATATATAAAGTTTAATAATGCAGAAATAAAGAAAATTTAAGCTATAAATTACACAAAATTAAAATAAAATATTCAAAATATTACAAATTTGGGAGTAATTTCAAAGCAATATGGAACCAAAATTCAATTAATCAATGAAGAATTGATTTGTTGTATTTATGGACGCTCTTTAACATCGCAGGTCATCAGCGTTCCATTCAATTCAGGGAGTGAAACGACCGATAAAATTTGTTGAGGCCTCTTCTTTCAGGCTTGGGGTTCTTTATCGGGCCGTAAATGTACGACACGAGACCCATGGCTTTACTTCCCTTTCGAAGGAAGCCATACTTAGAATTTTTACGCTCGAAAAAATCCATCGATCCTGGCCGGGTTTGAATCCTCGATCTTGGGTCTACGAGGCAAGTACGGTTACCACTAGATCGAACTTAACGGATGAGAACGGCAAGTGAGAGGATGAGAGCGCAAGAAACTGCAGCAGAGAGAGAAGCAAAGTTCTTGATTTGATGATTTTATTAATCATGTCAGTCCATATGGCAATGACCGTTAGAATTAAACTTGACTCTGGTGGCTTAGGAGACTACAGGTTTGAGTTCCGCCTCGGAATATGGTTTGAGATCATGTGTTAAGTTAACAACTATGAGGCTGTTTGAGTTACTGCTACCTGAGTGCTCCTCCCAGGACTTAGCCGCGCTCTGCCGGTCAATAACTGAAGCAACCTCACTGTAATCTTGAACAAATGCTGCATAAAATATTATTACAAGGAAGAGAGAGAGAGAATCAAGGATCATAAACATTCCAGATTCCTTAGTAGACCAATAGGATTAAGGTGGGTTACACTTTACGATATACTTAGATTAGCTAATTTAAAAATCTCAATATCTAAAGATAATGGCATTATTATATGTACACTACTTAATACCGAACTAATGTGTTAATGGCAATAACTCATTCTACAACCCATCTCTTTTTCTTTTGTTTTGCTTCCTCTGCAGGAAAGGTTCAGTTTTGTTTGTACGCTATTCTGCTTTCCACTTCTTCAAACACCACAAGTTTTTGCTAGAGCATCTCATTCCGTAGTGACGCCATGCCTGTAGCAAGCCATTCTGGACCTTAATGTCACGTACTTTTAGTGCATCTGGAACACTGTCCTTCAGAGCTGCTATTAAGGTCTAATTTGGCAGATATCCTTACCGGTAACAGCCAATCACAACTGGAGCATAATCTTCATGCACCAATAAGAAACTAGCGAGGGATTCCGGCGAGGAAAACCACGCTTTTTGTAATTATTAATTGTGTATGTAAAAATATCTCGGAGTCTTCGCACTCCGGCGTTAACAGCACTTAGGAAGAATGCGTCCGTGACAGTCGAAGTTTTGTTGACAGATTCACGTGTGCTCTCTTTCCGTTTAACTGTCTGTGACAAAAACCTGCACATTTTAGACTAGCATTTCTTTACCAATGTGACAACCTATAGTTGGGAAAGAACTGTAAGTATTGCAATGTAAAATAGCATTAATGCATATTCGGAAAATAAAGCGTCACTAGTGTGCAAATTATTATTATTATTATTATTATTATTATTATTATTATTATTATTATTTATTATTTTTTAAAATTATTCCGTAACAACTGGCCCAACCTTTGCTCTAAACTCAAGGCATATTACATCAAACTAAATGAAATTATTTTATTTGTGCTATACCGTATATATGTATAGAAAAATGCACCTACTACCTTAATGGCTTTTTTTTTTTTTTTCAAAATTTTGATGATGTGTACAATAACGCGTAATCAACATATTAGATGTTTGTCATATTATAAATAAATTAGTTTTTGTGCACTCTTTTATCAGAATCTACAGTCGGTAGGTCGCTAAATGTTGTGTGCATGTGTGTGTATGTGTGTGTGTGTGCGCGCGCGTGTGTGTGTGTTAAAGGAACAAAAATGTTATTAAGGAAGGATTTGATATGTAGCAAAAAAAAAAAAAAAAAAAAAAAAAAATTATCGCCGAAAAAGTTATACTAAACATAGCACCTGTTTTTTAAATAATAAAACATTTTTCTCTTTTTCTATCAAAAACCGTCTTCATATTAACTGTGGATATTATTTTTTAAAAAATATCTTAAAAATAGATACAAAAGTGTACTGACTAAGCTTCTAAGAAAAGTGTACGGAAAACTCTCTTTTTTCGCAGCATTGTTTTCTGAACTTTTCTTCATAAAATATATTTTTTTAATCATGCATATATTGTGTGTCGCAAAACTTTCTAACGTGTTATTTTATTTCTTTGGCATATATTATGTATAAAATCAACTTTTAGTAAAAAACAAAATCGTTCTTTGACTGGTTTTACTCAATAGTTTGTGTTCAGTTATTTTTATTTATTTATATATTTTTGTTTCAAAGCCCGGGTAATTTTTTAAATGTCTTTCTGAGTTACGAACTTCCTTTCTTCCAAAATTCCATTGCGTTTCTTGGGATTTGGGTTCGAAACACATTGTTGAATACTCTGAAACTCAATTATAAATGTTCGATTAGATTGGAGTTAGGCAAATTTCCTGGCCACTCATTTCAGAATCAATGATACTTTATTACTTGCGCCCAACTTATGTATAGTTTATCTTGCATTAAAATTGCAAAACCTTGTTTTTGTGCCCTCGGGTGAATTTTTCTTATAAACTTATACAATACTGACTTAACATTGACCTCACTCTTGGAACGTAAAACTTCCGACGCTATTCTGTTTAAAGCAATGCCTGCTGCCTATAGTGTGTGAACTTGTTTTGTTTACTCAGTGATAATACTACGAAAATTTAGCCTTTTAGCAAACATCGAAGTTCCTTGGATAATTCCCTTCATTTTCTCTTTAATTCAGACCACACTTTCCTGTCGACGCGATTGTTTCGCGTCACCATACACTTCGTTTTTTCCCATTTTAAAACTGTTGTTGATATTTTCAACAGTTTGGCAATATAACATTTCACAGTTATAGCACAGCTTGAATTTGAGATTGTGCTGCATGCTTATAATATATAAGAAATTCATTTTCCATTACAGGGTTTACTAATTGTTCAAATATTGTGATTTTAGAAATTTTTATCCATTAGGCAGAAACGGAAGTTCCTTGCATGTGTCAGAAACGTTTGTTACAAGTTTAAGATATATTGACACAAAAAATCGTAATTTTCTGTCAAATTTAAAACATTTAATTTATTTAAGATTATGCAATTAAATTTACTAGCTCTTATAACCTCAAAGCACAACCTAATTTAACAATGTCGCAATTTAAGTAGTCTGTGTTCTGTAAAAGAAACTAGGCACTTAGAAATAATCAAAACTTTTCCGACAAAAATGTACAATTTTCCACTAAATTTTGGTCTGAAGTAAGTCTATGAATTGCCGAATTGAACCTCACTTTCTCAGGAAATTATAAATAAGAGACATAAGAACAGCAAGTGTGATAAAAACTTTTGTTGCATCATGCATCCCATGACAAAAATATAATATTTTAAAAATTGTCTACATATTATTTACATAGTTACATTTTGAAGCAAATCAATTCAATAGTTTTGTTTAGATATTTCATATTGTAGTATTTACTCTGAATTACGGATAATTTTCATTAGAGTAATAGATAATAACCTCATCTTGCTGACAGATGATGAAGAAATGGTGGATGCTATTTGTGCCCATTTTGCAGACAAGACTTCCGATTATTTCTCGGAGGGGGATTGAAATGTTAATTCAAAGATATGAGAAGTGTATTGAAATAAAGGGTAACTATATTGAAAAGTGACATATAGTTTTTGTCTATAGAAAAGGGTTAGGCAGGAAACTTATGGACCTACCCTCGTATAGTGAGCTTGTCACATACAGTTATGATATACCAGTTACGTCATTTTGTGTGTCAGGCTCTTTTGTTCCAACTGTTGAAAAATATACATACGGTTCAAGTAACCTGATTTGTTCATTTTACGAATAATAAGTAATTAGGTTAGCGTAAGTACAAGAAAGTAAAAATCTTAACATGTTGCTTCTACATTTTCTTTACCATAATCATGTTGTGATTATGCTGCTACGCGCAGGTGGTGTTACGTAATTAAATACATGATCCTATACATTTGCTTTCTTATTGGCTAGGCTTAGTGCTCATTGTCAAATGAGCTTTAGCGGAAGCATATGAAGTCTAGAATTCTGAGAGGAATTTTACAAAGGGCATAGAAGTAAGGAATGCTACAAGAAAAATGAGTTAGTAAAGAAAATTTGGTTGTTACACTTCTCAAGTGCATTTATTGCCGGCGTTGGGAATTAAGAGTGAAATTCTGAACTTCCTTGTATTTTAGAATAAATGGTAAGTTTTGTTCGCGGAATCAAACGTTAGTGTTTCACAATATTATGTCATGTTAGAAACTTCATTATCCAATGTCGCACACCTCCTTTGAAAGGCACATCGTCGCGATTGTGTTCGTGTTAAACTGTGTTATTATCTAGTGCTTAAAGTGGTTACAGATATGTTTAAAGGAAATTAGCAAGCTAATAATAAAACAATTTAAATAATGTGCATCTTCTAAATTTAAATATGCCACAAATAACATATTTACACCCATTTTGTGTTATCAGCACGTCACCTTTAATCGATAGATTAAACGAGGATAAAACAAAACTTGGCATATTTTGTATCCAACTGCCTTAAATGAGTTAATTGCATAATCACGGATGGTGACTGGTTGAATATTTCAGTACGAAAACAAGTGTCATAGTTTCCAATAAGCTGCTGTTTACTATTATAATAAAAATCGTGACATTCCTTAGCGTAACTATGTTCCAGCATAACTTTCCCACTATATCCGAGTGACCCACTTTAACGCTAGTCACAAACCGCGGCACAATCCTGCTTTAGCTATACCTAGTAAACTGTCTACATAATTATAGAAATGTTATGATCGGACTCGTTAAGCTTTTACATATTCCCGAAAGTTCTGTGAAATAAATCCCTTTCGCGTAATCAAATTAATGAAAATCGTTTTCCGAAGCCTTCGTTCTAAGGGGCGACACAAATTATGGACATCATTGATAAAATTCAAGTGTTTATTTTAAAATGTGTCTGATGCAGTGATTGTCTTAGTATAAATAAGGACTTAGTAGTGACCTTCAAACATCTCTTCGCAAATCTACGCCACAAAAAAAAAAATGCTAAGAAAGATATCTTAATGCAATATGAGGGCATTTCAAAAAATAACAGCCAATTTAATATTTCGAGATATCTGGTTCTGTTAGATATACATTATTTGAGAGTCCTCATAAATGCGAAATGCCGGGGAGGTACCCTAAACTTAGGTACCTCATCTTTGACACCATGACTCCGAAAATTTTCTCCTCTCAAAACGTCCAATAGGGATGCAAACAGGAAAGGGAAAGAAAAAAAAAAAAAAAAAAAACTGATGAACTCAGTTAAGAATAAAAATGGATACTGTAATACACAAAATTTGTATCTTTTAACGTCTCAACATTTGCAGCCGCCGTATGAGAGCCTTCGTTATCAATGGAGAACACAACCTGTAGAAAATGGTAGCTCCTATTGCTGCCTTTATCTTTTCTCGCATTGCGGTGTATCGGACACGATTCACTATTTGATTCTTTTCACCCCTTGGTCCTGTCTTATTCCAAAAAAGAATTAATAGCACATTTGTAGACTTGAACATCTTGACTGGAGAAGATGTGCGCCGCCATCATTTAGATTGTCATTTGCTTTCGGGCTCTTAACCAAGCACGCCATACAGCGCCTAAAGACTGTGGAAAAGTCAACAGTTGAATCATCAGTCAGCATCCGAGGTTCCTCCTGCACATAGCCATGCGATAATTCAGAACCTCCATGATGATGGTACGTGCGGATTGTATGTTGACATCCAATTCCCTGGTCAGAACTTCTAAAGAAATGCTCTTTTTCACATGATATAAAAGGGCCAGTCAAAAAAACTGAGAATGTTTTTTATGCATGGAATACACCAGGCTCGGTCCAAATTGGTATGGTCTTTTTCAAAGTATTCCCCATTGAGTTGAATGCACTTTGCTCAACGTGTTTGCCAGTTCTGGAACAAGTGCTGGAAGCCATCTTTTAACATCTTCTTCAAAACTGTCTCAGTCTTTTTCACGATGGCCTCGGAGGTACCAAAACGCTTTTTGGATCGTAAAGGTGAAGTCATATCTCATCACCTGTAACGAAGGAACTCAGATATGCATCTCCAATCTGCTCTACCAGATGCTGAAGTTTCCTACACACTCACTCGCACCATCTTCTATTCAGGAATCAGTAATCTTCGACCCCACCTCGCACAAACGCGTCTCATGTTCAAGTGATCATGCAGAATCGAAAATGTGCTGTCATGTGTAACATGTCTGCAGGTCTGTCAATCTTCGGGCTTCACGAACAATGACGTCAGCTGTGTTAATCATGGTTACGTTTACTGCTGTTGTTTGTTGTTGAAACTTGGCCCTCCCTTGAATCATCGAAGTGCTGTGCATTGTGACAGACAGAACATGATCACCCATGCCTGCTGCGACAATCTTTAAGCTTCCATGCCGAATTTGTGCAAACGAATGCAAAACTTCAACACAGTATATTGTTCTTCACGAATCAACTCAATTTTGCATGTAGGCAACTGGCGAACTGACGTAGTTTGCTCATCCCTTGTGTACAGACGCATGCGCGAGCGACTTCTGTTTTTATTCACTAATAGTGCTGATCCGTTTTGATCATCCGGTTTCAGCGATGTTTCTTTGCTGTGCGCGATAAAAAAAGAACAACTCTCAGTCTTTTTTGACTTGCCCTCATATTTTCTCATGAAGATTGAGGTGAGGCGACTAGAGAGGATTGATGTTCCCCTTTTTTAACTTATCTAGCAATCTCTCAACAATCTGGATCTGCATACTGTTGACAATCTTCTGCGAATTTCACGACGATTCACAGCTCAGATCACAGAAATACGATGTATTGTTGTCTTGTTGCTCCTAATCGATCCAAACGGCTGAAGACGCCACCATTTTCTATATGCTGCATTTCCAGTTTAGAACTCCTTGCCATGTATTAATATGTTTGCTTAAAATTTATCTTTCTTTCGCGGAGTTCGAAATCTCTAGGATTGTATTTTTATAAACTTCCATCATTTTTGTTGTTACTTTTTGAAAAGCTCGTGTATTTTGCAAGTGTACCCATGTTCGTAACTATCGTTAAGACCAAAAAGTAACATATTTTAACTTACAGCTCACTAAACGTTAACTGATCAAAGATGGAATTGATCTTGTTTCAGGTAGTGATCGTTCTTGTCAGCCAACAACGGAAGACAACATGCTTCTGGAAACCACGTCAACAACAGTTATCTCATCTACTTCCCCCTCACCCCCTTCAGCACTATTTGCTTCAACACCCTCTTCAACTGCATCCTTCTTACCTCTTCACCTGTTATCCACATTCCATCAACCTGTTACTGCTCCATCTTTGCCACCCCAAGACAACGTCTTCGTGCTTTCTTCTTCCATGGATCAACCTCCACATCAACCTCTTCTGCCGCATTATTCAGAAGTTTTCTCCAGTTCTTCACCTACCATAGAAGAACTCTTTCCTCCTTTCCACGAGAATATCACGTCGCTGACGACCCTTGAAGAAGAAGCAATTGCAGATGTGAAGAACCTCGAAGACTTCAAGTGTGTCATGGCGACGCCGTTCTCAGAAGGTCAGAAGTTCCAGTGCAATAGTGGGAGATTGAATTCATCGGCGTTTGACTTCAATGCAGACTTACAGTCACACAAAGCCCAAATCGAGCTTGAAGAAGAACCAAAACTAATTGAACAAAACATTGGAGAATCGTTGCAAATCCCATACGAATGCGCAAAGAAGACAGAGGGTAAACAGAGGCTTGCTAGTGACTGTATTCAAGAATTTAAGCCGATGCTTCCCCCAATAGGATCCATCTCAAAACATTTCCAGTTTCATCACCAGGACAGCAGCTCTTCGTCCTCGGTTACGAGCACGCGAAGAACGTCGTCTTCTATCGCTAGGGGCAGCAAGTGTGGAGCAACAGCCTCCATGACTTCCACGTCTGACATGATTGACATCACTAACCTCATTCGGAGCTCGCCAACGAGTCTGGTTGGCATCACTTCTCAGGTATTTACTTATTTATTAAAATATTTCATTTTCAGAACATAATTTGCTTTAAAATTTACACTATTTGGAACAAATGAACCCACTGTCCATTAAGTGTACTTTTTTAAATTAAGAATTACTTATCGTTAGTGGTGCAAAAGAATATCCATATAGCTGGAGTAAAAACCATTGGAGTCTGTTCTGGAACACACCTTTCAGTCAGTCTGTTTCCATGACGATACAATCCTAAAATTTCGATAAAAAGAGTTTCAACTTCGGCCATTTTCTAAAAACCTTTTCGGCAGTAAAACAAACATTGAGTGACAGATGGAAATTCCCAATGTGTAAGATCAGAGCTGCATGCTGGGAGATGTAGGAGTGTCATTGTACACAGTTCCTGAATTTTTTTGTGGGAATCATGGGCGTTGCAGGGTTCTGCACTGTCCTGTTGCAACAAAATGTCTTCCTTGTACACAGAAGCTGGATATCCCCCTATCAATAGCTCATATGTTTGGAGCAAGTCCTTCCTAATGCCACCTGATACACAGCGTTACTTTCTTCTCGAAACGGCTTCTATTACCAAGCTTGTTTATGAGTGTCAGGACTGCTGTTATACCGACGGACCTAAAAATGTATACATACTTTCTATTTAATATATTTCAAAGTTGAACCGAAAAACAAGAGTAATGTGTAGTATGATGTTCTGTAAACAGATGTGACTCACATTTCCTTTGAACTTCAACAACATTCTCGGTTTTCCAATACCATTTCAAAATTGCTTTTCGCTGTTCAAACGATAATCTTGGCTCCATTTTGTTGCAGCAACGCTAGCATAATGTAATGTGAGTTACATCTGTTTATAGAACATCATACGATAATCTTGGCTTCATTTGTTCATTGTTGATTTATCTGTCACGTAACAACGTTATCATAATGTGAGTCACATCTGTTTACAGTACATCATACTACACATTACTGTTATTTTTCGGTTAAACTTTGAAATATTTTAAATGGATATCTACTGTGAAAGTGTGTATACATTTTTTTTGCACCCTTGGTATTTTCTTGATTGGATACAATGCATCTATTTCTCTTACTCTTTGACTCATTATCACAATTTGTTCAACAATAGTATCACTTTCATGTACATGACAGGCCAAGTGATCCCGACAAATTGTCAACTACTATTTTGCAAGCTTATGATTACCAGACAACGGCCTTGGGACCCATCTCCAGTGAGCATCATTGAGTGTGCCTATAGCCGCAATTCACCAACAGTGACTCGTTTGTAGTCGCGATTTCGCCGCTCGATCTGCAATTTCACTGTCTCAGATGCAAGGCAATACCCTGCTGTTTGTCACGGCATTTTAACATCTTTCCTCGCATTTACGCACTTTTCACTGACTCAGAGAATTGTCTTCTCTATGCTGAACATTTAATCTGCTGTCTATTTCAGAAGTTTTCGCCCCCTCTAACTTAAAATTATATTTAAAAAATAAACACACACACACGAATTTCCGTGATCTTTCAAGGTGCAATTCGACAGTGAAATGGGCATTTTTAAGAGGAGCTGTCTTGTGTTCCGAAATAAGTTTTTGCATTCTGCAGTGATCTCTGTTTTTTAGAATAAAATTACTGTTATTTATTGACTTTCCTTGGTTTAAAAATGTTTTAAAACATTTTGTTTTATAATATCATTGTAATAAATGGAACAAATTTGAAGTGAAGTAAGCCGAAAGCTATTCCAAATGCAAATATATGCTTTGGTTTACATAGAAATGTATTCGAATATTTCCAGAAACCAAAAATTAATTACAAATTACCAAGTTGCTGTAAAAACCTATAATGCCTTAATGCCAGAAATCACATAATAATGTTAACCTTCGCTTCAATTTTTCTTTAAAAACATTAAAAGGTATTTTCTGTATGCTTGAACGTTTAAATTCTCTACATAACACAATGTATATCCAACTTTGTGACACAGGATAACGTCAGATCGGGATGTTACGGCCATCTTTCAGCCAGAAATTCGACCAGTCCTTTATGTATTAACAACAGCAACAATGAAGCCATGCAACAAGAGGCACTGACCTGCGCACAAGCAATGCGCAGTCTTGAGCAGACGTGTTGTGCACCTTCCTTCACCGATCTGTCCTCTAATCAGGTGAGTGATACCAACGTCATTTTCGTACTTGTTCAGTTATTGGATATCTGTGTAAAAAGTAAATTTATTTGTTTTTAAATTCATGACAATGAATGACAAACTAGGAGAGGATTTTTTTAAAGGTAGGAAGTGTGTAGGTATAAGTTTAGGGTATCTCCCCAGCATTTACCATTTATGAGGACTGAGGAAAACCTGGAAAAACCCTGGTGGTTCTTCTATTTTTGAAAAGATTACATGAAGAATTAATAAAGATTGCATACAGTGTCCTTGTGTATACTCAAGGGACTATTTACACAAAGATTTAGTTATAAAACTTGTCCGCTCATGCTGTGATTTATGGCTAGGCTTCTTGGGTTGCTGCAATCAGCGGTGTTTCACTTAATATACGCTATTTCCCTGGCCTGTCCTTGAATATGCATTTCTGAGCGGCTCACTGATACCTCCATTCGCGAAGATGTTAGACAGTTGACACTAGATAACGTTATTTTAAATAGGATTCAACAAGTTGCATGTGTTTGTATGCATGCGGAATGTGCTCAGAACTTTGCTGATAACTGCCTCTTTCCACAACTGCATTCACAACAAACATTTAAAAAAAAAAAATAAAAATAATAAAATGGTACTGAACCTTGTCGTATTAATCAAAATGTGTTTTCCCAATACAACGGCCGCAAAGTCAAAGCTGGACGAAAGTTAGTACCTACTGTAACAGTGTTGTAGCCAAAACGTAAAATTACCAGAGCGAACAATATTTACAAGCATAGGTCCATAAGTTTCCGGCCTACCTATTTTCTAGGTATGATAAAATCAAAAACTATATTTCATTTTTCAATATACTTATTCCTTATTGCAATACACTACTCGCATCTTTGAATTAACATTTCAACCCTCCCCCCCCTCAAATAATGGTCAGAAATCTTGTCCGCAAATGGCATAAACAGCATCCATCACTTCTTCGTCACACATAAATTTCTTCTTAGAAGGGTTTTTTTTTTTTTTTTTTTGAGTTTTGAGAAGAGGAAATAGTCACTGGGAGGTAGATCTGGGCTATAGGGTGGATGGCTGATCTCCTTGAAGCCACATTTCTTCATAGCTTTCTTTGCAACGCGAACTGTGTACACAGGCGCGTTGTCGTGAAGAAGGCGCACGCCACTACTCAGCTTTCCTCGCCTTTTCTCTTTGATGGAGGCACGTAATCTTTGCAGTAGGCCAGCATAGTACTCCCAATTTACTGTGGTGTTCCTCTCTTTGAAGTAAATGAAGAAAATTCCTTCACAGTGTCAAAAGACTGTGACCATGATCTTCTTGGCTGACTGAATGACCTTGGCCATTAGAGGCGGTACTTCGCCAGTTTTATGCAACTTCATTCATTCTCTTTTGGACAAGGGATCATAGTAGAGGACCGTAGTTACATCTCCTGTAGCAATGGTTTGCAGAACGTCTCTCTCGGTGCCACGGCAGAACTCCAAAAATGCCTGATAACAGATGACTCGTTGCTGCTTTTAGACTGAGGAAAGAAGTCTAGGCACCCATCTTGCACTAATCTTATTCATGTTTAAATGTTCATGAATAATAATTCGAAGGACTGTTGTTTTAGAAAGACCCCTTCTTGCTGCTATTTCTGTAACTTTGAGCCGCCGGTCTTCCACAAGAGCGATGTTTTCAGGAGTGAGCATCTCCAAGGGCCGACCTGCACGCTCTTCGTCTTCAATGTTTTCTCGACCCATTCGAAAAAGTTTGGCCTATTCTTTTACGGTAGAATATGAGGGGGATGCTTCCCCATATATACCGTCCAATCGCTGTTTAATTTCATTTGGAGTAAATCCGTCTTTTGTGAAGATCTTAATACAGCTCGATACTCCATTTATAACATGTTAAAATCTTCTACACATAGCCTTCTTTATGCAACTGTATCTGAAGAACTGAACACAGCAGAGCAGAGGTTACAGCTGCAATTATTTACCTAACAGATAAGGCATAACACCAGGTAAGGATTTTGTGAAGGCAATAATCAATGTCGGCGAGGCCGGAAACTTATGAACCTACCCTCGTATAACTGAAATCCGATAAATATGCTAATAGAGTAAAGAATTTGCCTCCATGAAATGTTAGGAAGCTCATGTACTGACAATAAATAAACAGGAGTTTAGCAGTTAGTTATCGGGACAACGTAAATGGATGAACACAAATTTCTAATTCTGTTCTGTCCTTTCATTTTACGTTATACTTTTTGCAGATTGTTTTGCCACAGCAAGAGTGTGAAATGCTGACAAGTCTGATAAGCAAGGCAACACCGTCTCAAGCCTTTACTTCAAACAGCCAGCTGGTTACTCCTGCTGACCCCTTTTTGAGTAGCCAAAACATTGTGCCTGAAGAGGAAAACGAAGGGTTAGCGGACCATCCAGAGGAGGACGATGACGCACAAGGTAACTACAGAATGTTAGACACAAAGGGTTGAAGGACCAAGAATTCAAAAAGTTGTATATTAAAAATAATGTAGCAACCCCCCTTCGAGATAGAAAGTTTGCTCTCGTCGCTTTGAAGTTACAGCACACCACAAACCAATTCATTCATCATGCAAGAAAACTTCATGAATTAAGGGACGTTGGGAATGAATTTGCAAAGTGTGTAGATGTTTCTGAAACATCTGCGATTGCATTGCTGTTAAGTACAAGTTTACTAAATTTCATTCAAATTCGATAAATAATTTGCGAGGTATAAATTATTTCATAAATTTAATAACGTAAATATGACGCATAATTAAAATGCCCCCGTGGCTCACCAGTTGATTTAAATTGATTGGCATTTTTGCAACCGGAGAAAGATATTTTAAATAAATTTGATGGGTGAACTGTGATAATTACATAAATCTATAAGAAATTATAATCTTTAAAATTAATTATGTTTTCATAGAATTTTTTTTAAAACTATTATTGCTATTAGCATGGATACTGAGGCACATTCTGGTAAATTTTAATTGAAATTAAACAAGCTCTGGCGCGTGGGATATTTTGAATGTATGAAAATAAAGTTTTGTGTTTTATAAAAAATTATCCTGGGAAACAGAGTGATTTAAAACGACACGCGGAGCTTTTAAATGGCTGTTAAACCCAAAGGAGCAGCGTACATGCAAATCTTGACTCTCTGTGGACGGCAAAAGAAAATCATTTGCAAAACTCCCTCCCAGTGTCCCTTAATTACGACTTCTGTATGCTCCAGTACCCATAAAATATCGGACAAACATAACCAGGCTTCATTGGAGAATATAATTAACAGCACATTAGAACATTCTGCAAAAGGCAATTACTTCAACAAACAGTTTAAATACTCAGGCTACAACTCTGTAAGGTTTCGATCTCACCAGAGAACGGTCTCATGTTTCTACCATGCTATTAAGTCTCCTTTCGTACGAGGTTAGGTCCATAAGTTTCCGGCCTTAACAATCCCCTCCCCCAAATAAACATAGTCAGAAATCTTGTCTGCCTGAATAATGGGCATAAACAGCACACGTTACTTCTTTGTCACACTTAAATTTTCTTCTTCGAAAGTCCTTCTTGAGTTTTGAGAAGAGGAAATAGTCACTGGGAGCTAGATCTGGGCTGTAAGGTGGATGGTCAATCTTCTTGAAGCCACATTTCTTCAGAGTTTCCTTTACAACAAGAGCTGTGTGCACAGACGCGTTATCGCGAAGAAGGCGCACACCATCACTCAGCTTCCTCGCCTTTTCTCTTTGATGGAAGCACGCAGTCTGTGCAGTAGACCAGCATAATACTCCCCATTTACTGTGGTGTTCCTCTCCTTGAAGTCAATGAAGAGTATTCCTTCACAGTGCCAAATGATTGTGGTCATGATCTTCTTTGTTGACTGAGTCACCTTGGCCTTTACAGGCTATGCTTCGCGAGGTTTGCACCACTCCCTTGATTCTCTTTTGGACACGGGATCATAGTAGGGGGCCATAGTTTCATCTCTTGTAACAATGGTTTGCAGAACTTGTCTCTCGTTGCCACGGCAGAGCTCCAAATATGCCTAACAACAGATGACTCGTTGCTGCTTTTGGACTGGGGAGAGAAGTCTAGGCACCCATCTTGCACTAACCTTATTCATGTTTAAATGTTCATGAATAATTCGAAGAACTGTTGTTTTAGAAAGTGATATATCTGAATATTATGCATTCTGCAGTTATTCTGCCGAATAAAAAACCTTGCTGCTATTTCTGCAACTTTGAGCCGCCGGTGTTCCATAATTTCTCCTTCCACAAGAGCGATGTTTTCAAGAGTGAGCACCTCCAAGGCCAACCTGCACGCTGTTTGTCTTCAGAGCTTTCTCGATTCATTTGAAAAAGTTCGGCCCATTCCTTTACGGTAGGATATGAGGGGGGTGCTTGCCCATATACACCGTGCAATATCTGTTTAATTTAATTTGAAGTAAGTCCTTTTGTGAAGAAGTTAATAACAGCTCGATATTCCGTTTTGAACATTTCACAATCTTCTACACATAACTTTTTTATGCTACTACATCTGAACATATGAACACGGCGGAGCGAAAGTTACACCTGCATTCATTTACTAAACAACTAAGGTATGACAGCATTTTTTGCACTCTCTGTATATATAAGCGTATGTTTTTTGCAAATCATTTATTTTTTGTAAAATGAGACTTAGTGTCATTGAGTTAAGAAAACTGATAAATTTATCGTAACGGCAGACATGACCATGTTAGATAATTTATACTGGCAGTAAATGTAGTTGTTTCAAAAGGATCTACTCTAAAACTTTGGGAAATGAACGACACGGCATTCATACCATGGCATCGAAAAAATTATACAAATTAAAAAAATTAAAAAATTAAAAAATTACAAATTATCAGAGTTAAATCTATTAAGATATTGCAAATGTCTGTGAATGCATACAAAGAAAAATAAAATGCTTTAAAATAAAATTAAAATTGCACTAAACTAGAGAAAGCATCTTGAATTAAGGATTAAGGACATTTTTAGCAGAATTTTAAATTATTTTAATATGCAATTAAAAACATTTCCTTGTCTGTTTAAGTCTGGCAGGGAAAGAAATTCATATTCATGTGGATTAAGCAAAATCAGTTTTTACTGTAAGGATATTGATTAATTTTTTCCCTTTCGTTTTTTTTTTTGTCATATGACGTAATTAGTATCTCTGTTTTCAGCATAGTATTTTATTTGATACTTCTCTTCGTCATATGTATCAAGTTTGCAGTTCAATGTAATTCTCTTTTTTCCGTAGGCAATGGAGGAAGAACACTGGAGTGCCGCTGGATCGATTGCTACATGACATTCCCTGATCAGGATGCCCTCGTGAGGCACATAGAGAAGACGCATGTGGAGTTGCGCAAAGGAGAGGACTTTTCCTGCTTTTGGCAGGGATGTCCCAGACGCTCTCGTCCTTTCAATGCCCGCTACAAGCTACTGATACATATGAGAGTCCATTCCGGTGAAAAGCCCAACAAATGTCCGGTAAGTCAAACATTACAGCAATAAACGTACCTTAACTTGTGACGTATAACGTACAGTCAAAATGTTGGTTCCCTTCACCCAGAAATTTGTACCTGAATGGAGACGCTTTCACTCCCTCTCGGTCCTTGATTTCCTCCTTTATACCAGGGTAGGTCCATAAGTTTCCGGCCTCGCCTTCACAAAATCCTTATCTGGTGTCATACATTATCTATTAAGTAAATAACTGCAGCGTAACTGTGTTCAGTTGTTCAGATATAGTTACAGAAAGAAGGCTATGTGTAGAAGATTGTGACATGTTCAAAATGGAGTATCGAGCTGTTATTAAGCTCTTCACAAAAGAATAAATAACTCCAAATAAAATTAAACAGCGATTGGACGGTATATATGGGGAAGCATCCCTCTCATATTCTACGTAAAAGAATGAGTCAAACTTTTTCGATTTGGTCGAGAAAGCATTGAAGACGAAGAGTGTGCATATTGGTCCTTGGCTTACTCCTGAAAACATCGCTCGCTCTTGTGGAAGGAGAAATTATGGAAGACCGGCGGCTCAAAGTTACAGAAATAGCAGCAAGGTTGGACCTTTCTAAAACAACAGTCCTTTGAATTATTCATGAACATTTAAACACGAATAAGGTTAGTGCAAGATGGGTGTCTAGACTTCTTTCCTCAGTCCAAAAGCAGCAACGAGTCTTCTGTGTCAGGCATTTTTGGAGCTCTGCCATGCCAACGAGAGAGAAGTTATACAAACCATTGTTACAGGAGATGAAACTATGATCCTCTACTATGATTCTGGTTCAAAAGAGAATCAATGGCGAAGCACCGAAGATAATGGTCACAGTTTTTTGCGACAGTGAAGGAATACTCTTCATTGACTTCAAGGAGAGGAACACCACAGTAAATGGGGAGTACTATGCTGGCCTACTGCACAGACTACGTGCTTACATCAAAGAGAAAAGGCGAGGAAAGGTGGTGTGCGATTTCTTCACGACAACGCACCTGTGCACACAGCTCTTGTTGCAAAGGAAGCTGTGAAGAAATGTGACTTCAAGGAGATCGACCATCCACCCTACAGCCCAGATCTAGCTTCCAGTGACTGTTTCCTCTTCCCAAAACTCAAGAAGGGCCTTCGAGGAAGGAAATTTACGTGTGACGAGGAAGTGGTGGATGCTTTTTATGTCCATTTTACAGACAAAACTTCTGACTATTATATGGGGGGGGGGGGAATGAAATGTTAATTCAAAGACGTGAGAAGTATATTGCAATAAAGGATAACTATATTGAAAAGGGAAATGTAGTTTCTGTATTTATCATACCTAGAAAATAGTTAGGCCGGAAACTTATGGACCTACTCTCGTATATGCTGTATATGTATTCATCAACACATCGAGAGTCACATTCTAAAATTCTTGTAGTTCCAGCTCTGACTGTGAGAACATCATATCCCAGATTTTGTCATTATAAAGAGGGTGTCTCATGCATGATGTGAGGATTTCGGTAGCCCGAAAAGGGATGTAGTGGGAATTAATGCCCCCATTTAGGTGGAACCACGCTCCATGTAAGAACCAGAAATCCCGTATATGCAATGACCAACTTTTGAAAGCAACGACAGTAATGAATTTCTTGTGTTCGTTGGGAAAAATCAATTCTTGGACAGAAGTAGCTCGACATGCAAGCAGCTTTGCTTTTTTTGCAGTGCGTTGACATTACCTGTGAAAGACACCAGAACTTGTTTAGGAAGACCTCAGTCCGTTTTCACGTGCTGCATTGTTCCTTCGTGAACATTTGATAACACTACCATGGCTTCCAAATTCTTTACCATATACTGAATAGAGGCTGTTTCCAGTGTTTTCTGAACCTCAAACAGCTCAGTATTTGGCACGCCGTTTTCCAACACATGCTGACAGTTGTACTGCTGGCTAGTTATGAGAATGTGTTGATAATGTCCAAGTGTTCACTATTAATATTCTGCTTTTGTTAACGCAAAGAGATGGACCGATTCTTAAGTATTTGAATAAATGACGAAACACATGCAGTGCGTAGTGTTTTACTTGGTAGATAAAGCCCTCTCCCTGCATACATCACTAGCCATCTCTCCAGCTCCCAAGTACATTGTTTCGCTGTGTGCCGGTTTATGTTGTACTGTACGCACTGTATTGCGCATTATATGAAGGCACTAATCACTTAGAAACAACACAGTCAGATATTTCACATTATTGCCAAGAACAGCAAACACGCCATCTCTTCATACTCGCGACACAAGGACTAACCAGTAGTCCGCCATTTGTGACCACGCTTTTCATACATCACGCTGGGTCTGTGTCAACTATGTGCATTGTTTCCCTGCAAGAACAGGCAATGTTTTACTTTATCTCGTATAAATACAACAAAGAAAATTATTTTTGTATTACTCGCAGATTAAAGCACCATTCACGATGATGGTGTTGTTGGGGCCCATAACAAGATTCACCTCCTAGGAAATTCATTCCCAAAACTATTACATCTAGTTCTACAGTAACTAACATCTGCGAGACAATATTTCAGGATAAAATCGCACAATAGTCCAGCCATATTAATTAGAGTTTGAAACATCATTGTGTTGATCCTAACACACGCATACCTACTTTGCCTAATAGCGTTTTTTAAAACAGATTAAAACCATCAATCAATGCCTGGCAAAACAAATACTTAACAACCTTAATCTTAGATCTCAAATTCCTCATGAACATTTGTAGTTCAGTAGAAAGTAAGTCACAGAGAGGTTAGATTAGAAGCGGACAAAGTTTGCAGTGAAGGAGTAATGGAGTTTCATCACAGAACTTTCATTTTACGGTGCAACGATTATAAAAAACGCGGAATATTGTTTAATTTCGGTACTTTTTATAGTTCACCATTCATAATCTTTAATTTCTGAGTAATTTGCATTAAATGTTAAATTGAATTAAATATATAAATATTTTAAAGAAAATTTAGAGGCAGAAACCCTCCACCCCCCCCCCCCCCAAACACAGTTTTGCAGAAAAAGTTTTAAAAATTTCCACAAGACTTTCATCGATTCTCCAGAAGTACCAACTTGCTCTAAAGATTGGTTTATTTGAGCGCAAAATGAACGAAATGCTTCATAATTTTTAATGTTCAAAAAGTTACAAAGAAACATTTTAAGTGCCCTTCAGCTGCATGCTATAAATTACTGTGACGTAAATCCTTCATCCCCCCTCCATCACCCTTAGCACATTACTGGCACCCCGGCTGAAAATGAATGTACATTCAATTCTGCTCACACTTTGATAAGTGGTTGCAACGATTAACTCCAGATGTGCAGTGATACTGAATACTTTGAAGAATTGCCAGATTAGTTCGCTTCAACACGGCCCATAGTTTGGGTTATGGAAAGACACAAGCAAATCTCTAAATTGCCCCTCGTCTAGCAAGACACAATTTGATATGTCTGTATACATAGTTATTAAAAAAATAGAAATCGCATAGTGTTATCTTTAAATATTGTTTTGTACTTGCTGTAAAACACTCCTTATTTTGAAAAACAAAATTTAATTAAACATTATTTCACCATTAATATGTTTATTTGTTCTGAATACATTGCCATTAACAACGAATTTGTTAACAGCCTCTATGAAAAATATAATTTTATATTAAAGTTTAATGTATGTAGATTTTATATTAACAAAAGTAATGACCTAATGTTAATATTTTCAGAGTTACAGAATCCTAAACTCAGTGAATTTCCTCCTACTGGCCAGATATGTTCAGATTAAATCCCATTCTTTCTATGCATTATCTAAAGATTTCTGATGTTTGAATCAACGATGTAGAAATGACTCTTTCAAATTAACTAATCAGTCACTTATTATGAAAAAACCTACGATTACTTAATTCCTGGTGATATTTTCTAAAGTAACTGTTATTCTCTTCGCTAAAAATAAATCAAACGAACAAAAAATATAATTTGTATTTTGTTTTTCAAATTTTGTGAAGTACTATGGATCATCGAACTCAAAACTTCTTAAATGGAATTAGTTTATATCATTTTCTTCTCGTTCTTCTTATGGGCATCCTGACATAAAACTACTAACCAGGGCATTCCTGCATGCGCCAGAGAAAGCTGAACTAAGTCCTCTGTGTGCGGCAAGTTAATCCGTGCTTCATACCCTTCAGAAAGTAATATTCTCGGAGATAAAGCAGAACAAACGCGACGCGGCAACGGAACGTCATTTGTTTTAATCCTGTTGCTGCCGCATCATGGCGCCATACGTAGTGACATCGAAACTGCTTAAGAAGAGAAGAGGAAATAACCACTTGAAGTTGCAAAAAGTTCAGTTTAATGGCTGAGAAACAGGATATTGTGACAGCATAAGAAACATACAAATAATACATCAATATTTTGGGGGCTATCCAGTAGTCAGTAGATTTTGTATAGTAAAACCCATACATCTCTGTTTAGCTTGTATACCACAAAGAGCGTTCCTTCAACAATTTATATGATCAACAAAAAATACATTTAAGCTAATTTAATAGCGTCTATTTTATTTGAGGAAAATTCAAAATGAATATCTGCTCTGAAATTCGGAAGTCTACTGCAACAAAATTGTCCTGCTGCAGCTCAGCAAACAGGTAACAAAACCCATGACCTTCTAGGCCGATTATGCAAGTGTCAGAGCTGGAAGAAGCTGCACGCAATACGATTTCTGCCACGAACGCTTTCAAACTGTTATCCAAACTTCCAAACTATTTGTTGTCATAGTGGTGGATTTAGGACTGCGTTGATAACACTGCGACACACGTTCAACGACTAATTTAACGGAGATTTCAGAATTCGAACACAAGGAATAGTTTGTACAATATGTGTACATTTTTTTCAGTAAATACTTACATATATATACAAACACAGAGGGTGCCAAAAATGTATGCACACTTCAAGCAAAGAAAAAACTGTGATTACATAACAAAACTGAATTCACACGAATAGAAAATGATGAGCACTAATCATTTTACACTTTTACAGTTATAACAGTTGCTCAAAATGCCCACCATCGGCGTCGATACACTTCTAAGTACGTTGAACTACTGATTGAGCAACGTTTGCGAAAGTGTCCTCAGCGATTGCAGTACATGTTTCAATTTCTTCCCGAAGTGCTGTCAGTGTAGCTGTTTTTCTACAGTATACAACATCCTTAAGAGTTCCCATAGATAGAAGTCCTACGGAGTTAGATCGGAGAACGATTCTGTTCTGTACACACGTCTCCATTGCCTTTGAACTTTGACAATATTCTTGGGTTTCCAATATCACTTCAAAATCACTTTCCGTTATTCAAACGATAATCTTGGCTCCATTTTGTTGTAGCAATGCTATCATAACGTAACGTGAGACACATCTGATTACAGAACATCATACTACACATTACAGTTGTTTTTCGGTTCAACTTTGAAATATATCTACTATGAAAGAGTGTATACATTTTTGGCAATGTGTGTGTGTGTGTGTGTGTGTGTGTGTGTGTGTGTGTGTGTTTGTGCTGAAAGTTTGGCTGTACCTAATTGTTACACCCGGTTATTAAATTTTAAATGTTTCATTACATATAACAGAATCAAATGCAGTATTTGGAACAATATAACTGAAATAACAATATCTAGAGAAGCAGAAATAGATACACCCTTAAATAACCACACTATTTTCGCTATATTTCAAACAGCTTGTGTTCTTATTCAAAAGTATTGTCTGACAAATTAAGCGTTTTGTGTATTTCTGTTTTTCTAGATATTGTTATTTTAGTTATATTGTTGCAACAGTTACTTTATATTTCTATATATATAATGAAACATTTATTGTTAATATACCGGGTGTAACATTAAGATACGACCAAACTTTCAGGACACATTCTTCATACGTAGAAGAAGAAAATATGTTATATGGACATGGGTCCGGACACGCTTTATTCCCATATTAAAACCCATTTTGTACAACTCTTCATAATACATTAATCATGAAAAACACACAGGAACAGAGCGTACCAGCATATCGCATGAAAATTTGCCTGAATAAAATGTTCAAAATACCCTAAACAAAGCTTCCGTCACAGATGGATAGGTGGAGATGAAGCAATCCCCTGGCCTCCACGCTCTACGGACCTAAACCCACTAGCCTTTAGTTTTGGGTATTGAACCCAACCCCCAAAGAGTCTTCGTGTCCGTATTATGGAAGGCTGCGAAGCAATACGCAACAGTGCTAGCGGAGGACATTTCGAACATTTAATGCAAGAAACAGTTCATGTGGTACGTTCTGTTCCTGTGTGTTTTCCGTGATTAATGTACTATGAAAAGCTGTAGAAAACGAGTTCTAACATGGAAATAAGTCGTTTCCGGACCCTTGTCTATATAAAACATTTTCTTTTTCTTTGTGTGAGGAATGTGTTCTGAAAGTTTGGCTGTACCTTTTTGTTACACCCGGTATATACATATATATTCATATCCCGGAGACTTTTGTCTAATCCTGTACCTACAGTGGAAGGGGATCTACAGCTTTCACATGTATATTTTAATTTTTCCTTTCTAAAGAGTTTTTTTTAAATATATTTAAGAGTTTTTTTAAAAACATTTATTGTTATTTCGTATATAACGACATGTACAGAATTTTTAAAATTTCAGATATATTTTTGCAGTTTACATCTCTGTCTTTCGGTAATAAGATAAAGCTAAAGGTAGCCTATTGTGCCCCTTAAGAGCAAAGGTCTCCTTACAAGTAGGGAAAGCTCGCTTTTTCCTAACACGGTGGGCTATTCCGGCTAGTTCTTCGTATGGTGTTTAAGACACTCTGACTGATTTGTTCTTTGGTTACTCCATTTCTGACTCTACAAGTTGCTTCTCGAGATATTTCCATTTTTCTCTTCCTCTTGCTACTCCTGACCTGCATGTTCCTTGAAGAGGTCTGTCCATCTTCTTCTGGGTCTTCCTCGTGTCCTTTTTCCTATCTGGGGATCCCACATGGAGATCTTGTAGGTCCATCTATTGTCCTGCATTCTTGCGACGTGACCGCTCCATTGCCATTTGCTTCTGGTAGCTATATGTCCATTGTGTGTTGTTTAAGATTACTGATTTATTATATTATAGGTACTTTGTCCTTCAAAGTTATTCCCAGAATCTTGCGTTGCCTTTTCTTTGGCATATTTGAATTTTGTTCTTTTGTTTTACTGTTAAGTGACCATGTCTGGTACCCATATAGTAATACACAGGTTTCGAGCGTCTGGAATCTGATTTTCTTAGTGTTTGGTGCAACAATATAAACTTAAGGGCCCAAAATGTTCTCCAGGTTAATGAGATCCTTCTTTGTACTTCTTTTTCCATTTTTATCATGGAAGGAAATTTGTTGTCCTTCGCTCACATATGTGAAGACTGTTCCATCTATTTTTATCGGAGTTTCAGATCCGTTTGAAATTACCTACGTCTTCAGTTTGTTACTGACAGCCCTGCATTCTAGCTATACTCACATAATTGTTCCAGCATAGTTTGTAGTGCTTTCGGTGTTTTGGCGAAAAGATCACATTGTCGATAAATCTTAGATTTGTTAGTCGACTGTCGTTTATGTTGATTCCGAAATTATTATGCCAGTTCATACACAAGTGAAGCGGTTATAAGATTGTTATATTAAAGTTAATTGTAGATCCAGCAGTCAAACATGTCTTATGTGTTTTGAATAACTATCTTCAACTGTCATTTTAACTGTTTATCGTTTAATATGAAACAAACGAAGTCTGTTTGTGGATGCCACAGTTATATCTTGAAATGTAGCTCATTAATGGGGAAACACGTTGTACTAATGGGAATGCAGTGGCATGAATCTATCAAGGGAAGACCCCAAACAGGAGAGTACAGTGTAATAGAACTTTTATTAACCTCCGTCAGCTGTTTTCACAAGTATTCACACCATTCCTTAAATAACATGACCCCAAGCCCTCATGTTTACGTTATATTATATATAATTTTATTTGAATAATCTCTATTAATGTTTATCGCACGCCAGAAGAAATGACAATACTCTTTTGTTTGTTGTTGTTATGGCAGTTGCGAAAGTTAAGTACTTAACAGCAAGTAGTTGAATTTCTGCATTGCAGGGATGTATAAAATATAAAAGCGATGATCTCAGAAATGAATAGCACCTTGGCTAACTTTGTCTCGCATTTTTTCCCCCACAATAATACCTTCTTTCTGAAATTGAGAAGAAAATTATGAATCCCCTACACTCTATGTATTTCAAACGTTGCATGAGCTGATTGAGCATTGCAAACGATTTCAGTGTTATCGATGTCAGTGCTGTGAAGTTCAGACAAAAATAATGGTTCATAATGGTGAAACACAGGGACAGTCCGTCAATAAGTGGAATAGCCCCCCCCCTAAAATGTCGTAAATTTTTTTTACCTTTTTCTCTTTTCCCGGACAGCTTTTAAAACAAATAGTACACGAAACAGCGACGTAAAACCAATTAGTTCTTAATTGTATCTTATGCAATAAGCGCATTTCCTTTCTACTGTAGTAGCGGTAGCATGCAGGTCCTCCGTTAGAGAGGGAAGCTCTTGAGCCAGCACGGAAAATGTTAAGCATCAACCTATACCTTCACGGGCCAGCAAATATTTATAAACACTTATATTTTTCTTTCTCCAAGATGGGTTAGTTAGCCTTTCTCCTGCTTATTTCTGCGTTCTGTCGGGCCTGCAGGAAGACGGCCAGCACTCGATATTATCTTTTCTTAGGAGGTTGAGGGGTTACTAACACCAAGCAACTGATTAGGGGTAGGTAGGGGTTTGTCAATATAAAGTTGATTTTACAGTATTAACTGTTAAGTTACAAAAAAGCGTGTTTGTTTTGAGGCAATAAATATAGTGGTTTATTGAAGACTCCATTTTCGCGTCTAAGTTTAACTGTTGAGTTGGAAGTAAAACGGTTTGGACCTCATCAACCGAAAACAATAGGAGCTTACTCAGCAAGATGGCCCAAAATGTATATTTTTATATAGTTTGAGTAAAATAAAAATTTCTGAGAGCGTGGGAAGTGAGAAACATATCTTGTCTATAACAATGAGATTAAAAAAGAAATAGAAAAGGGAAATTTTCTTTCTGCCGACGAAACGACATATATTACATGCACGTCACAATTTTTGTGATATTAAGATACATCGATAGGGGTAAACTGGTTAACAGATTCATAACATTCATTGCTGTTTCCGAATTGACTGCAGAAGGCTTAAGGCATACTTTAACAGCTGAATTAAAGAGTTCTATGTAAACCAGACGTTTAGAGTACAAACATACATGACGCTACAGTTATAAGTGAATGTTGGAAGGGAGTATAAGTCTTGATAAAATAGACCTCCCCCTACGCCATTTGTGTTTCATGTAGCTATGTCCCTGGTCAAGAGCCACGAGCCGCCACTGATGGAACATGGTACATTTCTTGAAACAGGTTGTCAGTCTGCTGTGATTTGGTGCATTCATTACGTTGACAGAATCTTTATGAAGGAACGAGCGTGTTATTGTTTAGTTGTAGTATTTGCTAATTTCATTAAACAGCAATTGTTAGACATGAATATTAAACAATTACAGTTTTACATCATATCGCTCTCTCTGTTAGCTTCAAGGACCGCTCTCACCCCTCGTCATGCGCGATATTTTAGTTTTAAGAGATTTTATTCATGCAACGCGTTCGAAAAGCTAATTTTGAGCTCGTCTTTGGTATGAAGATTATCCAAATAACGCCATTTCATAAAGTAATGTTCAAGTGATGTTCAGTGATGCTCTAGCGAATTCTGTCCCTCTCCCCCTTTTTTTTTTCAATACTGACAGACGCAGACTAAAACGTTGCACGTGGCGTGGAGACGCCGGCCGCTGCGCTTTTGTTTATTTACGTGTGCAACAAGTGACGAAGGCAATGACCCAGAGTCAGTGACACATTGACATTGACACTGTAAGCCATATGTGCATCACTATGCGCACTTCGCCGCTTGTCTTCTTTCACTCTACTGCAGAAGGCCACCATTAAAGTTTTAAGTTTTAGCGTCCCGTAGACACAATGACTATCTGAAGACAAGTGTTTATACATTCCATAGTATCACCTTTTAAGACGATAAACATCATAAACTAATTAACGATTTGGTTGAAAAGTTTTGCGTTGATCTTCAAAGAGAATTCTTATTTTTTATTTTGGAAATAGGAGACAACTTATAAGCTAAGGGTGCTGAATAGAATGTCCCTTTCGATTTCTTGCAAAGCAAGAGGAGCACACGTCTGGAAATTTAGTCACGATGCTCCCTCAAAAGTTTAAATTTATTTAATAATAGAAAAAAAGAAATCCAAAATATTGTGTTGCTGCTCTTTCGTTTTTTGTTTTCTTTTAATGTCTTAATGATAGATTCATCCATCGGTGCAGTTATAAATATTAGAGGAAACATTTATAAAACCATTTTCTTGAATGGTCATATAAATTAATCCTCCAACACAATTTCCCTTCTTTATCTTCTAAATTCAACAACTCAAATTTTAATGGCGAACCACACAGGACAATCATCTCTCAACGTGTCTGTTACAGCGGTACTGTGAATGTTGAATATTCACTGAAGATTGGCATTTTCCTAATGATTGTCAAGTTAACTAGTGAAGGTGGACAATTCCTAGTAGATGTTAACCGTCCCCAGTAAGAATCGAAAACTTTAAAGACGATTAAAACTAATATATATATAACACTTCTGTATTTGCAAAAAACGTTAACCAAACACAAATATACCTGAACATGCCTGAAAGTTGCATTTGAATATTTTGTTTTGAAACTTGTTATCATTTGATCTCACCTCTATCTGCAGTACTAATATAAACAATGTGCTATATATAACACCCTTCCTCAAATGAATAAATTATTCAACACAGTTATTTAATTTTCAGTAAATGTCAGTTTGGAAGCTACAATAACCTCAAGTAGATACAATATCCTCCTCTAGACATTGCTACCCGATCACGGACATTAGCCTACGCAGCGACCGCTGTATTTTCTACCTCCGTCTTGCAACATCACTGATAGAAGACAGTATTGCAGGAGGTCATTTGTGATCAATGCGCCGCTCGTCATCACACGGCTTCGTGATCAAAAGACGCTTCCTCTCTTAGACAGCTTCCCAATTTCCATACGAGGCTAGGTGAACCCCATTGTAGATCTTCCTAACTTATAAAATTTTTAATCAGACACCGGGAATCGAATCCGGGACTTCCTGGCCAGCAGTCTGTCCATGCCAATCGCTAGACCAAGGAGGCGGTCTAGGAACTGCAACTTGACTCAAAAACCTGTAATTATTGACTTCCTTTGCAACCTTTGTCTTCACACAAGGTTATCATATTTAAATTGATTCAAGCAACACAATTTATGTTGAAGAATTCGTGATTTATCCTCGTTTGTTATAAAAATAAAAGCTGACACAGCAGCATCAAACCCAGTTAGAGTCTTATGAGATGTAAGAACTAACTGCAGTTGAAGAAGTAAATGAGGTCAGAAGACTGCCGTTCCTGGAACAGGAGAATCGAACAATGAGGGAAGAGTGAATAACACAAAACTCACTCACTCAATATCTGGTAAAAAACCGCCACGGGTGGCCGAGGTCGTTAAGGCACGGACTCGTGAGCGGGAGGTCTGCGGTTCGAATCCCGCCAGGACCGTCCTCCCTGACTGGGGTTTTTTCCAGGTTTTCCTCAGTCTTCATAATTGGTAAATGCCGGGGAGGTACCTAAATTTAGGCCTGGAACGCTTCCTTCCTTTAAAAAAAAAAAAAAAAAATCCTTTCCCAATATATCATCTTTCATGTATCATCAGTGTCCACCGCCTGTGGTGCCTCAGTAGTAAAAACGGGCGTTAAACACTACTACTCAATATCTGGTAAATGAATCAACATAATTAAATTCTGACTTTTTCCAAACTTTTCGAAGGATGAGGTCTTCATTTTTTTAATTATAAAGACACTGTATTTTTTCTTTCTTTATATATATTCTGGTTGTGGTCAACAAATTAAACTATTATGTATAAAATTTTTTCTAAAAGGAAAATATTTAGAAATTATAAGAATTTGAAACACTATAAAGTAGAATTACACTTTTTGAATCAGAAAAACTCACAATGTGAGAGAAATGACAAACGTAACCTCTGATAGCTATCAAGTCATATAAAATCTTAAAAACAGTTTAGAAAGTTTCATTGTTTAGCTCTCAGTCTTAGAAATGTGGCACACTTTGACATACATTTTTTTTTACGCCCGTTTTGACCTCTCCGCTCACCTGACATTACACTTTTTATGTAGATACGTAAAAACAAAAGGATGTCTGCATCTAAAAATGGAGAGAATTTGAACAAACGAATGCGGGAAGGGTGACATTATTATTTCCTTTATGATGTTAGGGAAAGCGTTTAGATATTAATGAAGACTATTTGGACCACTTTTCAAACTAATGGAAAATAATAGCTTGGTTTATTTTTATTATTTATTTTTATCTAGTATCTTGTTTCAAATGCTCTGTAACTTAAATAGTTGCCTAATTTGTTGAGGACAAATAAAAAAAAAATTATAACATCGTTCCCTTTAAAAATCTGAAGTTTCCATTCCTACTGAAGCGTTTCTCACAAAGCTCCTACCTCCGAAGAGTTTAGAGAAAGTCCGCTTTTAATTATATTATCTATTTATGATGATGATGATGATTATTGTTTAAGGGGCGCACAACATCAAAGGTCATTAGCGCCCAAACACACTAAAAACTGCGCCAGATCTAAAAATAAATAGTTGACACAAATAGTGTCTTAGAGTGAATAACAATAGCACTTTGTGCAACAAAATAAAAACCCATAACAAATAACAAATGGGTGTAATGGTCAACAAAGGACTGGTATTAAAATAAAGCCGCAATAGCGAAAAACAACAGTCCTATAATGGTCTAAAAAGGGTCAATAAAACCCTGTAACCACCAACACTATAACATATAAAAACTGGTAGAAAAAACATCAGCAAAAGCTGAAAATAAACCAGTATTGTAAAAGTCTAAACTGGTAACAATAAAACCCCAAAACAGTAACAAGGGTTATATATAACAACGCAATAAAAGACTGGTACAAAAACAATGCATCAAATGCTGAAACAACAACAGTCTTAAAAACGTCTAACAATGCCGTCATGGATAAAAAGAGAACACCTCACACCTTGCTCCAAAAACCACAAACACGGATAAAACGGAGCACACGCTCAACAGCAACCACATCATCTGCGAGTAAGTCCTCAATAGAGGAAGGCAAACCTAAACTATTTCTAAAAGCTGTCAGATGAAGACAATCAATTAAAATGTGACGCACTGTAAAGGGGTGGTCACAGTGAGGGCAAGCTGGAGCGGGGTGATCATTAAAAAGATAAGAGTGGCTAAAACGGCAATGCCCAATTCTAAGACGAGCTAAAATTACTTCTTCGCGACGAACAGCGCGAGAAGAAGTCGACCAGTTAAAAGGGGCGGGTTTACATTCACGGAGCTTATTATTTGGGAGTAATTCCCACTCCTCGCGCCAGCGCGAAAAAATGGCTCTACGTAACGAATGTATAAAATCCCCGAAATAAAAACGCTGCTCGTACTCAGCAGGGTCTAAAAGAGCGGATTTTGCTGCAACATCTGCGGCCTCATTACCTGGGAGTCCGACGTGTCCAGGCACCCATAGCAGTGTTACCCTGACGCCAGCGTCGAAAAGGGTTAAAACTACATTCTGGACCATCTGTACAAGAGGGTGGTGATTGTACAGCTGTTTAAAACTTAAAATAGCACTCAAAGAGTCGGAACATATAACGCTGTTCCCCAGCCCGTGATCAGAAATAAATAAAACCGCCCGATAGATAGCATAAAGCTCCGCCATAAAAATAGATGTTGCAACGTTAAGACCGTACGTAAAACATGCCCCATTTAAAACAAAAGCACATCCTAAACCTGTGTCACATTTAGAGCCGTCCGTATAGATAAAATTCCAGCCATTAAAAGAGGATTTGATCTCGCTAAAAGAACAACGAATAATATGTGCTGCGGTCGAAGATTTCGGACAGGACGTGAGCCCGAGATGAACGGCGGCCTCTGCTAAAATCCAGGGGGGAGAAGAAGTTTCCCCAGCTAAGAAAAAAGCAGGTAACTCCATGTCCAACGTCCGTAAAATCTCCCGAAAACGAAAGCCAGCGGGCTTAGGAGTAAAAGACCGAGCAGCATAAAAACGATCAAAAGACACATTAAAAAACGGCCCATTCGTGGGATGACGAGGTTGCGCAGCCAAGCGACAACCGTACGCGGCCAGTAAAACATCCCTACGATAAAACAACGGAGGTTCTCCAGACTCCGCACATAAACTCAACACAGGACTGGTGGGGAATGCTCCAATGCCAACACGGATACCCCGGTGATGAAGCGGGTTAAGGCGACGAAGCACAGAAGGTCGCGCCGAGCCATAAACCACACAGCCATAATCCAGTTTCGATCGGATAAGAGATCGGTAAAAACGTAAAAGTATAGTCCGGTCAGCTCCCCAAGATGTGCCACATAAAACACGTAAAATGCAAAGAGAACGTTCACACTTGCCTTTGAGTTGCGCTATATGCGATGACCAGCATAATTTCCTATCGAACACCAAGCCAAGGAACCTAACTTCGTCTGCGAAAGAGAGTGCGTCTGGGCCAAGATGGAGCGAAGGTGGAGGATACTCCTTGTGGCGCCAGAAGTTCATGCAGACGGTCTTCTCTGCGGAGAAACGGAACCCGTGAGAGACACTCCAAGCGTGAAGGCGGTCGAGACAGCATTGGAGGCGGCGTTCCAAGAGACAGGTTCTCCGAGAGGAAAGATAGATGGCAAAATCGTCCACAAATAACGACGATTGTATTCCTGGCGGTAAACATTCGGTGATAGAGTTAATCGCAATGGCAAATAGTGTGCAACTAAGTACCGAGCCCTGAGGTACGCCGTTCTCTTGAATAAAATTAGACGATAAAACTGATCCCACGCGAACATTAAAAACCCGGTCTTTCATAAATTCCTGAATAAAAACAGACATACGCCCACGTATGTTCCAATCGTGAAGCGTTCGGAGGATACCGCCTCTCCAGCAAGTATCGTACGCTTTCTCCAGGTCAAAAAATACGGCAACCGTTTGGCACTTGCCCACAAAACCGTCCATTACATGGGTAGTTAAAGATACCAGGTGGTCGATTGAGGAACGATGACGCCGGAAACCACACTGGGCGTTCGTTAATAATTGCCTCGACTCCAACCACCACATGAGCCGTCCGTTAATCATGCGTTCCATCACCTTGCAAACGCAGCTGGTGAGGGAAATCGGACGGTAACTGGAAGGAAGATGTGGGTCCTTTCCAGGCTTAGGTATCGGAATGACGGTGGCCAATCGCCAAGCGTTGGGAAATGTGCCATGACACCAAATAAAATTAAAAGTTCGTAATAAAAAAGCTTTGCCTTCTGCTGATAAATGCTGCAACATAGCAACGTGAATGTTATCTGGCCCCGGTGCGCAGTGTCGAGAGGTGGAAAGGGCATGCTCCATTTCCCTGGCGGTAAAAGGAACGTCGTAGCTCTCCTGGTGGTCGGAGGCAAATGAGAAACCTATCCTCTCAACCTGCTCCTTTAATGCGCGAAAAGTAGTCGGGTAATTGGCGGAACTAGAAACATCAGCGAAGGTTCGCCCTAAAACATTGGCGACGTCAGTCGGAGTAGTGAGCACTCGATTTAAAACCCTAAGACCGGGTATAGGTGTAAACCTTGGTTTGCCAGCAACGCGGCGTAGCCGTTCCCAAACTACGGATGAAGGCGTTGTGCGGTTAAAAGAAGAGGTACAAGAAATCCAAGAAGCCTTTTTGCTATCCTTAATGACTCGGCGGCATTTGGCGCGAAGTTGTTTGTAGCAAATCATATTTGCTGAGGTAGGGTGGCGACGAAAAGCTCGGAGAGCACCTCGGCGTGCACGCAATGCGTCCCGGCATTCATCAGTCCACCAGGGAACCGGAATGCGTCTGGGGTGACAAGACGACCGGGGGATAGCCTTATCTGCGGCGGTAATGATGACCGTACGGAGGTGCTCGATCGCGGTGTCGACAGATGGAAATTCACACCCTGAAAATTCGGCCAAAGATCGATAGAGAGTCCAATTCGCCTTATCGATGAGCCATTTTGACGGGCGCTGTGAATGTGCGTTCGGAGAGAGTACATGGATCTGACACGGAAAGTGGTCACTGGAATGTAAATCAGAGATGACGTTCCAGGTGAAATGTACAGCAAGTGAGGCAGAACAAATGGATAAGTCCAAGTGCGAAAAGCTATGAGTGCTGTCAGAGAGAAAAGTAGGTTGACCAGTATTGAGAAGTATAAGATTGTGATCCAGCAAAAAGTCAGCTAAGAGGTTACCTCTTGCACACTCCGTGGTGGAACCCCAAAGGGGGTGGTGTGCATTGAAATCCCCCAAGAGAAGAACAGGGGGTGGTAGCTGAGACAAAAGATCGTCCAGGTCAACTGTGGTTATGGTGCCGGACGGAGGTAAATAAACATTGCAGACAGAAAAACTAAGGCCAGAAAAGTGAACTGTAGCTGCGGCAGCTTGTAAAGGAGTCTGGAGCTGTAGTGAGGTGCTGTACACGTTATTGCGAATTAAAAGTAAAACTCCGCCGTGAGCGGGAGTGCCATCTTCGGGAGGGAGATCAAATCTCACCGAAGAGTAACCGCGTAAATTAAAAGAATCGCTTGGGCGAAGCTTAGTCTCTTGGAGACATACAAGCAAAGGGTCAGTAGAACGTAAAATTAATTCGAGGTCAGGTCTTCGACTACGGAGACCACGCACATTCCACGAAAGGATAGCCATTGTTAAAATTAGATAAAAGAAGCTAAAAATTTACCACCTTACTTTTTGGACGGTGCAGGGCGAAACAAACGTCCTTTTTTCAGTCGCGTGGGACTCGGTGGTTTTGAAGGAGCAGGCACATCCTGCTCCATCACTTCCTCAGAGGGAGGGCTCTCCCGCTGAGAAGCATCCACCGATTCCAACGCCTGGAATCGGTTGGATGTAGAAATAGGCGGCGACGGCGACCGCCTAGCGGGTTTGCTCCCATCATGGGAGCGTGACCTCCGAGGAGGAGAAGGGCTCTTTTTCTGCTCTACCTGAGTTGATGACTTTAAAAAATCTGTTCTCGTAAAACTCGTCCTGAACTTAATTTCAGGGGCATTAAAAACAACCGCTTTGGGCTTCACGGTAGAGCGCTTTGGAGAACTAGGAGTAGTTTGGACCCGTGTAAAAACAAGATCGCAGGTCTGCGTACTGCTATCGCACTTCTTGGGCGCAAAAGAAGCTGCTGCGCTGTAGGTGCCGGTCTTAGGCACGACAGGTTGGCGAGACTGGAATCGCTTCCGGGCTTCAGTAAAGGAGAGTTTTTCCTTCACCCGGATCTCCTGGATACAGCGCTCCTCTCGAAAACGAGGGCAATCGCGGGACGAGGCTGGATGTTCACCGCGGCAGTTGACGCAGACAGGAGCGGATGGGCATGCTCCCTCGTGACTTGCTTGACCGCAGGTTGCACAGATGGAAACGGCAGTTTTACATGATATGCGAGTGTGTCCAAAACGCTGACACTGGAAACATCGCAACGGGCTCGGGATATACGGGCGCACTTCTATCACCTCGTAGCCCGCCTTGATCCTCTGCGGCAAATCGACCCTGTCGAATGTGAGGAAAAGAGTCCGGGTCGGCTGTAATTCCCCCTCTTTCCTTGCCTGCACACGATAAACTGAGGTGACCCCTTGGTCTTCCAGACAGCTCTGGATTTCCGGGTCGGACATTCCGTCTAGAACATTGGTTGTAACAACTCCTCGCGACGAATTCATGGTCTTATGTTTCTCGACACGGACGGGATATCCGTGGAGTAGCGTCGCCTTGAGCAACGAGTTGCTTTGAGACAGGCCAAGTGTCTCCACCAAAAGTGATCCGTTGCGTAGACGGGTACAGGACTTAACGGGCCCAGCTATGGCATCAATGCCCTTCTGAATTTTAAATGGGTTTACGGTCGTAAACGACTGATTCTCTTCAGTTCGACTAATGACTAAGTAACGAGGGAAAGACTTCTCGATTACTTCTTTTGCATCAACTCTTTTACGTTTAAAATGTAAAGGATTATTTTCCAGTACCATAGCGATTTATTCCTCCACCATTGCAACCGTCTCCGATGGCGGGCTGCTTCCTGGGCGCCACCCCGGCTTAGGTTACTGGCTCTGGCCTGAACAAAGTAACCTCAGGGTCACACCTTCCTGTGGGCTGACGAAGGGACCCAATCGCCTGCAGGAAGTCTACAGCTCATGCAATGGCCCTTCCCCGGGCCTGGCCTTTACCAGGGGATACGCTCCTGTCCTACATGATAACCCTGTGCTGGGAGTTACGCCGTTACCCAGTCACATTTTACCGCGTCACACACGGGGGCACCCATCAGACAAAGAACAGGGAAGTAGGACAAATAAAACAATAAAAGAGGCGAAATAAAATGGAGTCAAACGCGCTAAGCGCGGACCTGAGGGAGCAGCTCGGGTGCCTCGGGGTCGCTATGCCCCGTACCCAATAAATTGGGCCCCTGAGGGGATCTATTTATGAGATATTGCCTTAGTGCTTAATATTCGCCACTGTGTATATTCTCCTTCTCTAAGGCATGTTAATAAAAACAGTAGGAAATGTTGATAATACGATATATATTTCGTATTCATTTCAGTGAATGTCGACAATCACCGGCAGTTATTTCGTGATACACTTTCTGTGTGTATCGTTGCAGGTGCTGACCCGCGCTGTGACGAGTATTCGTTTGTCTGTTTAAAAGGAAAGAGACAACTAAAACTTCATAGACTCTAACAAACTGGCAGATTACATCAAGGCCGTGTTTGATAATTTCAGAACAGACTTGAAATATATAAAAGTTTCTTAAACCATGTTAAATATTGTTTTCAGTTTGAGGGGTGCACAAAGGCATTCTCAAGGCTGGAGAACCTCAAAATACACCAGCGTTCGCACACAGGAGAGCGCCCATATTCCTGCCAATACACGGGATGCTCCAAAGCCTTCAGTAACAGTTCCGACAGAGCCAAACATCAGCGGACGCACTTCGACACTGTAAGTAAAGTTTCTTTATTTACTCGTAAATTGGTGGAAGCACTCCATATCGTGCCGTCTGTTGGCCAATCAAATCTCTTGTATTATTTATGGTAACAATTCTGAAAAGTTCATCCACACACATGCTGATTTTGCACGCGGTAATAGTTCCGCCGCAATAAGACAAAGCGTGGTAAGAAGCGATAAAATCAAGTTGAAACATACTTAAAAAACTCAAGTTTGTAATAAGGAACAATATATTGCAGTCAGAAAGATAAGAACAGTATAACCTCATGGTTATAGCTTATAAATATGTTTGTGGAACCAGTAACCTCCTCCCACAGGCTCCTCCTACTAGTGACAATTGCACTCCCTCTAGGCGGAATTAAGAATGGAAACATAACTGGGATTCTAGCTCAATTTTAGCGAAAACTCGGAAAAAATTAAATTCGCAATTAATTCATTGACTTTAAAGCTAACCTCGGGCAGATCCTAGAAACCATTGAACCCAGTGGTTTGCTGCGGCGAGCTACGGCCTGACGGACTACGCTTGCCTCCTTTTCGTAAATAGCTGATTGTGTGTTACTATATTAGTGCGTAAATTGTTGTAGTGGTGACAAATCTCCTTTAACTCCAGCAAAACGTACTTAGTGTCATCTAGTAGAAATCATAAGCAACTAGTCATGATAAACAAAATAAGTGAGTACTACAAGAACCCAAGTGCTGAATGAACATTCCGAATAATTATCCTTTAGATATTTACGTTTAGTATATTTAAAAAAAATTTAATTCAATGGAGAATAATTAGCACCGTTATTTACTTTTTTATTGTATGAAATCCTCCTCTGCATGGATACACATGAATGTCAAATTATCTTTTTAATGCTAACCTGAACTTATTTTTATTAGTATGCAGCTCGTTTAAGAAGATGGAAGCGAATTAAATATGGTAATAATTCCGAATAGCTCATCCAGTACATATGTCGCTTTTGCATCCGGTTCCGTCATGATTCAGGCGCAATAAGATAATGAGCAATAAAAATTTATAAAATGAAGTTGAAACAAAACTCAATTTTTTTTAACAAGGAACAGCATATTGCATCCGGAAAGGAGAAAACAGCATAACCTTATAGTTATAAATATGTTGCTGCAGAGCTGGTAACCCTGCCACCCTCGAATTATTAATTGAATGTTTTCCTCTGTGGCTGTTACATGCGCAGCCTTACAGGTTAATGTATACATTGTCTGTTTACTTAAAAATAAGTGTTTGAAACGCATATTGGGTGATCAAATGATGCCCAAGAGTACAGTTCCATCAGAATGTTTGCATTTGCCTGTTACAATTTTTGACACAGCAATTTTAAGGTCATAACCAATTACAAGATTTCGCTTATACTAGTGTTTATGTCTATTTGGTCACTACAATATTTACTATGGATTTGTTGGGTGAAGGTGTGAAGAAATTGTGTCTGATTGTTCTAAAAGGTCCGCATTCTTCTATGTTTTCTATGTTGAGGCTCTTTTAAGCCAATTTGCTTTATTT